>JAHHZJ010001726.1:0-136736 GCA_021437245.1 Aegilops speltoides
TATCTTCGGCTTTACATTGAATATCTTCAGCCACAGGCCAAAATGGGGCCTGATGCGGAGAAAGGCCTCGCACACGACGATAAACGCCGAGATGTTGAGGATGAAGTTAGGAGCCAGATCGTGAAAATACAGCCCATAATAGAACATGAGCCCACGGATGAATGGGTGGAGGGGGAATCCCAGTCCGTGGACAAAGTGGGTGAGAAACATGACCCTCTTGTGGGGTCCCAGAGTCGGAATAATCTGCCCTGCGTCCGGCAGCCGGTGCGCGATATCTGCGGCCAAGTATCCGACCGCTCGGAGTGTAATATGCTCCTCCTTCACGGTGGAGGCCACCCACTTGCCTCCTGCTCTGGACATGTTCGTCTGTGCGGAGAAGGTGTGAACTAGGGCGCTGGAGCTCGACGGTGCGAGAATGGATAAGCGGAGGAGGAAGAAGGCGTGGGTAAAAGGGGGGAATCCTTGTCCCTTTATAGAGGCGACGAAAACGGTGCGCCTCCTCACTTGCCCGTTGAAGATCGCTTATTTCCCAAGCGCCACGATTAATGGCGCGGTTGGGTTACCCATACCCGTATTGATGGAAATCCCGTGATAAGGGGACATGATCTCTGCTTCAACAAGACGTGCCTAGGAAACCGCCTCGCAATATACGTTGTGGCTGGTTGTGGGAAAACGGTTCAAATAATGACTCGACCGTAGTGTCATGCCATGTTGTCTGAAGTTGTCAGCAGATTACATTTGTGGAATATCATTCTCTCTACGATGGTATGTGAAGATCATCTTACAGATCCGGACACGATTTAAGTGTTCGGTAATTACTTTGGAGTATTCGGAGATGGAACCCACCTTGCAATGCCGAAGACAATCTACACGCCGGACTCATCGTCATTGAAGCCTGGTTCAGGGGCTACTGAGGGAGTCCTGGATTAGGGGGTATCCAGACATCCGGACTATATACTTTGGCCGGACTGATGGACCGTGAAGATACAAGACTCAAGACTTCGTACCGTGTCCGGATGGGACTCTCCTTTGCGTGGAAGACAAGCTTGGCGATTTGGATATTAGATCTCCTTCTTTGTAACTGACTCCGTGTAAACCCTAGCCCCCTCCTGTGTCTATATAAAACGGAGGGTTTGGTCCGTATAGGGACAATCATAATCATCATAGGCTAGCTCCTAGGGTTTAGCCTCTACGATCTCGTGGTAGATCAACTCTTGTAATACTCATATCATCAAGATCAATCACGCAGGAAGTAGGGTTTTACCTCCATCGAGAGGGCCCGAACCTGGGTAAAACATTGTGTCCCTTGCCTCCTGTTACCATTAGCCTTAGACGTACAGATCGGGACCCCCTACCCGAGATCCATCGGTTTTGACACCGACACCCGTCATGGGCTCGAATCCGTCGAAGATCAAATCTCCGCGGATGTCGGTAGTATAGTTTAAGCTTCCAAACGGACTCGCGGTGGCGGGGCATAGCTATCGATTTGTTCAATGGCTGCTTAATTGGCCCAGCGGCAAAGTCGCCGACATTTAAGATCTGCCCAGGAAGGAAAACCTTCCCCTGGACCGCATCATTGAAGATGATCGAGGGATCCATCAAGCCTTACAGCGACGCCACAGTTGAAATCGCAATGAAAGCACCAATGTCGGTGTCAAAACCGGTAGATCTCGGGTAGGGGGTCCCAATCGCGCCTAAGGCTAATGGTAACAGGAGGCAAGGGACATGATGTTTTACCTGTGTTCGGGCCCTCTCGATGGAGGTAATTACTTACCTCGCTTGATTGATCTTGATGATATGAGCATTACAAGAGTTGATCTACCACAAGATCGTAGAGGCTAAACCTCTAGAAGCTAGCCTATGATTATGATTGTTGTTGTCCCACGGACTAAAACCTCCGTTTATATAGACACCTGAGGGGTCTAGGGTTACACAGAGTCGGTTACAGAGAAGGAAATCTACATATCCGAATATCCAAGCTTGCTTTCCACGCAAAGGAGAGTCCCATCCGGACACGGGACGAAGTCTTCAATCTTGTATCTTCATAGTCCAACAGTCCGGCCAAAGTATATAGTCCGGCTGTCCGGGGACCCCTTAATCCAGGACTCTCTCAGTGGGGCTGAGTTTGACTTTTGGTTTAGGTCATATGTGGATGTGAGAAAGTAGTTGAGGGCTTTGTAGCATATCACTAAGCACTTTGAGCAAGACACTCATTAAGCAACACCTCATCCCTCCTTGAGAGTATTGGCTTTTCCTATTGACTCAATGTGATCTTGGATCACTAAAATAGAAAATGTAGACTCTTGTGCTTTGAGCTTGAGCCAATCCTTTTGTCATTAGCATTTTGAGGGATCCACTTTTCTCATCCATGCCATGCTAATCACTGAGCTTTCCTGAAGTATTTATCTTGAAATAGCATTAGCTCAATGGGCTATATGTTGTTAGGAATTACCAAAACCACCCAGGGATAATTGCACTTTCAATCTCCCACTTTTTGGTAATTGATGACGACATATAGATCAAAGCTTCGACAAATGATAATAAGATTTAAAAAACATTGTCGCTTTGAGAAGTATGTGATAAGAAAGAGCTCCCCCTAAATTTGTGCACTATTTGAAAATTTGGTTTGGACTGCAAATGCACTATGAGTTATGTTGGGGATATGACTATTTGTGTGAGCCGCCCAGGAGGGGCCGGGTTACGCAAAGAGTATTCACCAGAGGAAGCCCAAGACCAAGCATGAAGATGGCGGTTCAATAAAGAGCTTAAGGCCCACGGACGGCTTAAGCCCATTGTAGTAAACTGCCATGATGGCAATACTTGTAACATAAGGTAGATTTAACTAGTCACCGAGCCGGACATTGTTGATAAGCCGGCCGAGACTCTGTAAGCCACAGGGCATCAACCCGTGTATATAAGGGGACGACCTGCTGGCAGCTTAGGGTAAGCAACAACACATCGAGAACCGGACATAGCATGTCTCGCTCCCTGGTTATCGAAACATCAATACCAACCCAACTAGACGTAGGCCTTACCTTCACCGTAAGGGGCCGAACTAGTATAAACTCTCTCGTGTCCCTTGTCTCGATTTAACCCCTTCAAGCTTCCTAGTTGCGATGGCTCCACAAATAAGTCTTTTCACGAGGACATCTGACGTGACTATTCCACGACAGTTGGCGCCCACCATGGGGCCAGCGCACGGTGGATTTGAGTTCTTGAAGGGCAACTTCGAAGGGCTCAAGGGGTACGTAGTGGGCCGGATGACCAAGAGTCGTTGCGGCAAGATCTACATCGACGATGAAGGCTGGGGCCCCGACACCGGCTCAATTGAGTACGGATACCGGGTTCCCTTCGGCGGAATCCACGTCTTCATCGGCCGGATCGGTGAGCTGGGCCCTGAGCCGAACAACTGCACCGACCTCGTCGAGACGACTCAGCGTGCGAGGAAGACCCGGGCTCAGCCGGTCATAAGGCGTGCCTTCGTGGGCTGCATCCACAGAGAGGAACTTTCTGGAACTGAAGATGGGGGTGAGACGGCCGTCCCTTCAGACGGTGATTCCTCCACCGGCTCGACAGATTCGTTGTATCAGGTACAAGACGGCGCGCTCGGGGGCTATTCCGATGGCATCAGTATTCCGGACCCCAATGAGCCGCCAAGATGGGCCGGAATCTTCATGGTTGGAACTCAGCCCGGCTCCTCTCTACAGTAGCTGTGGCGATTATGTCTGGATCAGGAGCACCCGGGGCAGGCAGCCCCATGCGCCCACCGGCTCAGGTGCTGATGGACCTAATTTACAAGCTTACGGCCCTGTTAACCGCCACGGTTATTCCTGCAGATAAAGATGAGCATGACGCAGCGGTAGCGCAAGTACGTGAGGAGATAGCTCAGGCCAAGGAGGCTTTAGCAGCTGAGGATACTAGACTAGCTGCGGAGCGGGCGGCTCTCGACGCCCGGGCACAACGTTTGCAGTCAGAAGCTTACCAGCTCATGATGAGCTTAAACGCATCCAATGAGGTAATGAGGAGGAGACATCAGAAAACGCAGTCCCGTCTACCTCCGAACCACGACTCGGTTCTCTTTGCTACACCCGAGCCGCCCTAGTAACTCCGCCAGAGGCCGATCGGCTTATGACAGCCGGAACAGAGGACCGCTCAGCCTAGGATATGGTGCGCACCACGTGAGCATGCCACCACCGCTATGTGCCGATTCCACTGGGTCACTTTTCCACCCCATGGAAAACTTGATCGCAGCTTCAGCTGCTTAGCGGCTCTTCCTATGGAAGGAGATGACCGACGGGCGGTGGAGACCGGAGGGTCGTGGAGCTCCTCCGCATGCACTGGATCAGCAGGAGACCTATTCTTACAGCCGGGACGGGATTCACTCAACTCCCTCGCCCTGGGTAGCACCACCTCGCCAGAACCGGAGCCCGAGTTATAGCAGATGCATGGAGTCGGAAGCTTTGTCAAGCAATGCCCAACGGCGTAACCAGCCCGGGGGCTATAACCCGGCGCAGGACCAAGTACGTCAGGAGAATGATCACCCGAAGTATCCAATGACATTGGTTGAGGCGGGAGTAGCCACTAGAACCGGCGGTGTCCCTTGCCTGGTGCCGGCTCTGCGTGACGTACGTCTACCCAAGGACTTCAAGGGACCTCGAAAGGTACCAAATTACACGGCCGATTTACAGCCCGGGGCGTGGATCGAGAGTTATGAGATGGCCATGGAGTTGCTGGAAGTCAGTGACGCGGCAATGGCTAAATATTTCACCATGATGTTAGATGGAACAGCCCGGTCGTGGCTGAAAGGCTTGCCACCCAATTCCATTGGTTCATGGGGCGAGTTAAAGGCCCGGGTCATCCAGAACTTCAAGGACACTTGTAAACAATCTATGTCGATTGTGGACTTGACGGATTGCAAGCAAGAGGAAGGTGAATCCACTACCCATTGGGTACGCCGGGTAAAGGAGATAATTCATTCCTCCGATAAGATGGATGCCGGCTCTGCGGTTCTTATGCTGGAGAAAAATTGCTGTTTTGAGCCGCTGAGGCAGAAACTGGGGCGCCTTAAATGTGACCTCACGGATATGGGTACGCTGATGCCGGCTTTAGTCAAATATGCCGACTCTGATAGTACCAAGGATCCCGCGTCTGACGATGAGAAGATAGGGAAGGGAAAAAGGAACTGTAATGGAAAGGGTCAGCAGCATAACCCGGGGACTCAAGGCGGCAATAAGCGTAAGGCGGATGGTAACCTGGAGTTTGTGGCCAATGCCAATGTACGAGGTAAGAATCCGAGACGTAAGGGTAAACCGCCACGATCCGGCGGGTCAGGCCCATCGCTGGAGCAACTACTCAATGAGCCTTGCCCGAGACACGGCATCCGGGAGCGGTCGGCCACACATCTATGGAAGGATTGTGCGATCATGAAGGCGTTTAAAAACTCCAACACCTCCGATGGCGGTCAAGGATCTGGTGGCGGCTCAGGGGCCGGCGGCTTTCATGGCCCGGGCGGCGGTTCAAATTCCGGTTTTCAGGGGCATCCAGGTGGCAACAGTCAGCAGCAGTCTGGTCAAGGTGGACAGCAGCAGCAACAGTCGGGTTATCAAAGCCATCCGAAGCAGTTGAGTGGTGGACAGTATCACGTGTTTACCACTAGCTTGTGCAAACGTGACCAGAAGGTTCATAAGAGGGCGGTGAATTCCGTTGAGCCGGCAATCCCTCGTTATTTAAGGTGGTCAGAGCAGCCCATCATATGGAGCAGGGAGGATCATCCTCCGCGGGTCGATAACCCGGGTCAGTTGGCTTTAGTAGTGGCGCCTCAGGTTAGTGGGTATAAGTTCACCAAGGTGCTCATGGATGGGGGTAGTAGTATCAACATCCTTTACTACGAGACCTTTCAGCGCATGGGGTTGACTGATAAAAATCTGAGAACATCCAACACTGTTTTCCATGGAGTTGTCCCTGGTAAGTCGGCTTATCCAGTTTGTAGGATCGAGCTGGAGGTGGCTTTTGGAGACGAACATGACTCCCGAGCTGAGAAGTTGATGTTTGAAGTGGTCAAGATCAGAGCCCATACCACGCTCTGCTTGGACGACGGCTTATGCTAAGTTTATGGCCCGGCCATGTTACGCTTATTTACAGCTCAAGATGCCGGGTTACAAGGGCACCATCCACATACATGGCGGTCGAAGGTAGCATTGGAGTGTGAAGAGGGTGATGCAGCTTATGTTGAGTCGGCTCAGAAAGCAGAGGAGCTCAAATTTTATCAAGATAATGTTGACCCGGCGGATATGACATCCCTGAAGAAGCCAACTACAGAGCACGACCCGGCATTGAAGTTTAAGTCGGCAGCTGAGACAAAGCTTGTTGACTTTACCCCGGGTGATTCTTCTAAACAGTTCAGCATCAGCAGCAACTTGGATCCCAAATAGGAAAGCGCGCTCATCGAGTTCATCCGTGAGAACCGGGACATCTTTGCATGGAAACCTTCTGACATGTCGGGTGTACCGAGAGAACTCGCTTAGCACACTCTCAATATTGATGCCGGTCAGGCAGTTTCTTCGCCGTTTTAATGAAGAACGACGGAAATCTATTGGGGAAGAAGTCGCCCGGCTCTTAGCGGACGGGTTTATCATTGAAGTTTTTCACCCGGAGTGGTTGGCTAACCCGATGCTCGTCCTCAAGAAGAATGGCACCTGGAGGATGTGTGTGGACTACACGGACTTAAACAAGGCTTGTCCAGCTGGCCCTTTTGCTCTTCCCCGTATTGATTAAATCATTGATGCTACGGCGGGTTGTGAGTGTTTGAGCTTTTTGGATGCTTACTCCGGTTATCATCAGATTAAGATGGCAGTTAAGGACCAGGAGAAGACGGCTTTCATCACTCCGTTTGGAGCCTTCTGTTATGTATCTATGCCATCTGGGCTCAAGAGTGCCCAGGCGACTTATCAGCGGTGTGTGCAGAACTGTTTGCACGACCAAATTGGGCGTAATGTCCATACTTATGTGGATGACATTGTGGTGAAGTCCAGAGAAAAGGAAACCTTGATATCCGACTTAAAGGTGACCTTTGATAATCTCCGGGTATACAAGATGATGCTTAACCCGGCCAAATGTGTGTTTGGTGTTCCTGTAGGCAAGCTTTTGGGCTTTCTGGTGTCCAACAGAGGCATCGAAGCTAACCCGGAGAAGATTAAGGCGATTACCTCTCTGGCTAAACCAGCGTGCATCAATGATGTTCAGCGATTGGCGGGTCGCGTCGCCGCCTTAAGTCGGTTCATAAGTCGGCTTGGTGAGAAAGCCCTCCCATTATATCAGATGATGAAGAAAACTGACACTTTTGTTTGGAGTGAGGCTGCTGATGCTGCTTTTGAAGACTTAAAGAGACAACTGTCTGAGCCACCGGTTCTCGCGGCTCCGATTGACAAAGAGCCTTTACTATTATATGTGGCTGCCAATTGACGAGCCGTCAGCGTTGCCATCATGGTCGAGCGTAAGGAAGCTGGTAAGGAACATCCGGTTCAACGCCCGGTTTACTATATCAGTGAGGTGCTCATTGAATCCAAGCAAAGGTACCCACATTGGCAAAAGCTTGTTTATGGGGTGTTCATGGCAAACCGGAAGTTGAAGCAGTATTTTCAAAGCCATCCTATAACTGTGGTAAGTTCTGCCCCTTTGGGAGACATCATCCAGAACAGAGAGGCCACAGGACGAGTCGCCAAGTGGGCTGTCGAACTTGGGCCTCATGGCTTCAAATACATGCCTTGGACAGCTATTAAGTCTCATGCCTTGGTGGACTTCATCAATGATTGGACAGAGCTGCAGGCACCTGAGGAGAAGCCGGATAACACTTACTGGACTATTCATTTTGACGGGTCCAGGCAGCTAGAAGGCTCGAGGGCTGGAGTGGTGTTAACTTCCCCTCGAGGTGACAAATTTTGTTATGTACTCCGGCTTATGTTTCCATGTACTAACAATGCAGCTGAATATGAGGCATTACTCCATGGTCTCCGGATGGCTAAGGAGATGAACTTAAGCCGGGTACGATGCTTGGGCGACTCAAATTTGGTGGCTCAACAAGTGTCAGGCAAGTGGGATTCCAAAGACCCCCTCATGGCGGCTTATCGTCGTGAGGTACATGTTGTGGCTGGTCACTTCACGGGTTATCAAGTGGAGCACATTGATCAAAGGAAGAATGAGGTGGCTGATGCTTTAAGCCGGTTGGGATCCGAACGAAAGCCGGTGCCGCCCAACACCTTTCTTGATGTGTTGCATAACCCTTCTGTCAAGGTGCCTACCGAGGAAGACTTAGCAGTGCCAGACCCGGAGGCATAGCTGGTGGCAGCTCTTCATGTTATCCCGGATTGGACGGTGGCTTACTTGGCTTATATGACCCGGGGTGAATTACCGGATGATGAGACATTGGCGAGACAAATCGTTAGGCGCTCCAAATCCATGACGATTGTTAACGGCGAGTTACACCACCTCAGCGTCACCGGGGCGTTTCAACGCTGTGTGTCACCTGCAGAAGGCCAAGAAATACTTCGTGAGATCCATGAAGGGGATTGTGGCCATCATGCCGGGTCAAAATCCCTCGTGGCCAAGGCTTTTCGTCATGGTTTCTATTGGTTGACGGCTCACGCTGATGCGGAAGATTTGGTCAGTAAATGTGAGGGTGTCAAAAGTTCTCACGACGAGCTCATGTGCCGGCTCAAGAGTTGCGGGTGCTCCAATTACTTGGCCGTTTGTAGTCGGGGGGCTTGACATGGTTGGACCTTTCAAAAGGTATAAGGACAAAAAGACACATCTACTAGTGGCAGTGGATAAGTTTACCAAGTGGGTTGAGGCAGAGCCGGTCAGTAAATGTGATGCAGCCATGGCGGTTCAGTTCATGAAAAAGGTGATCTTTCATTTTGGTTTTCCACATAGCGTCATAACTGATAATGGCACTAATCTCTCTAAGGGTGCCATGGAAGAGTTCTGTCAAAGAGAACATATCCGGCTTGATGTTTCGGCTGTTGCTCATCCTCAATCCAATGGTCAAGCCGAGAGAGCTAATCAAGAGATCCTGAAAGGTATCAAGCCCCAGCTCTTGGTCACTTTACAACGGACTCCGGGTTGTTGGGTGGAGGAGTTACCCTCCGTGTTATGGAGCATCAACACTACGCCTAACAGATCTACGGGATACACACCTTTCTTCATGGTTTATGGAGCAGAGGCGGTCCTGCCAAGTGACATCCGACACGACTCACCCCGGGTGGCGGCTTACGTTGAGGTGGATAACGAAAAGGCTCGTCAGGATGCACTTGACTTGTTGGACGAGGAGCGAGACTTGGCAATAGCCCGTTCGGCGATTTACCAGCAAGACCTGCGCCGCTATCACAGCCGCCGGGTTAGAAGCAGAACCTTTCAGGAAGGCGACTTGGTGCTCCGGCTCATCCAAGATCAGTCTGATATGCACAAGCTATCCCCGCCTTGGGAAGGACCCTTTGTGGCCAGCAAAAATCTGCACAACGGGTCATATTATCTCATCGATATTCGAGAGCGCAAGGACTCATTTAGATCGGAGGAGGAGACCCGCCGGCCGTGGAACATAGCTCATATCCAGTCTTACTATACTTAAGTTTCTTTTTAAAAATACTTTTTATAATGTACATATTATATAAAGCAATAAAGCAGGACCTTTGTCCTTTTTTCCCATAAAGAAATGTTTCATGTTTTCTTGATCAGGTGATGGACACTGCCAACAGGGGACGGATCATATCTGAATCCGGCTTTCCCTTTGGTCCAACTTATGATCATATCTGAATCTAGCCTTGGTCACTTGGGGGCTTCCTGTTCAAACATAGGTCGTATTCGAACCAAAGAGAACATAGCTGTCGATACCCACTTGATCGGCATATTGCCAAACTCACTTGGGGGCTTCCTGATCAAATTTGAATCATAGCTTAACCCCTTTGGGTCTGACGTGGATCGTATTCGAATCAGCGTCATTAAACAACTCTAATGTTCACTTGGGGGCTTCCTGTTCAAACATAGGTCGTATTCGAACCAAAGAGAACATAGCTGTCGATACCCACTCGATCGGCATCGCCAAAGCCACTGGGGCTATATGATCGTATCCGAATCTTAGCTTAACCCCTTTGGAACGGTTTTCTAATCATATTCGAATCAGGAGCCTGTGAACATTTGCAAGTATGATTATTTTCATTATCATTGAAACCTTCTTGAGGAGATGGTTCTTGATCTTACCGGTTTTATATTAATTACTTCAGGTTCTAACAAGTGCCAGGTAAAAACTTATATGAGCCGGAGAGGTTATCAAAAAGGGTCGCAGGTATGCTGTTATGATTATGTTTTAACTAATAATGAACCGGCTTATACATATGATCTTTGATCATGTCCGGGTTATCAATATTCTATAAACCCGCTGGTGCAGTGAATCGTCCAAGAGGCCTTGCCTGTTTTACGTGCAGGTTAAAACGGAGCAAGGTGAAGGATCAAGGAAACACTTGATTAACATAAGCAAGATGAATTTAGTACTGGCGGCTTAACAAAAGCAATAAGTACCATAAGGCATGATAGGCATTAAGGAGTTTTTCTATCCTATTACAAGACTCCCCGAGTCTGAATAAGTGAAGCATTGTTCTTTGCCAAGTTATAACCCGGCTGGTGGCTCATTCCTCCGGCTGGCTTGATGACTCCGGGTTATCCTTCCCTGCCTTTCCTTCCATTGTTGTGTCCTGGAAGGTGGACGAGGTCCAGTCAATGCCACTCAAAGCTTCAAATTCAGCTTCATCATCTATTAAACTGGCCGGGTCCACTTCAGGGGCAAAGGTATGCTTCTGGCGTTGGAGGGAGCGGTGACTTGGTCATATGGGACATTTGGGATTCTCCGGTTCTCACTATCATAACCCGGCGAATACTTGGTGAGATCAGTATCCTCCCCAATGAGAGTCGCCAGAGGACGTACGACTTTAACACAGGCAGTGAAGTCCTGTTCGCCAAAAGCAGTGCCATCCTCCTTAAGACTTGGATATCCAAGAGAGAGGTCAGCAAGGTCAAGCTCTGGCACCCATGCTTTTGCCCGACTCAACGCAGCCACGGCTCTGGCTCTCGCGGACGCCCGCCTTAAGTCTTGAATGCGTTGAGGCAGCACCGACAGATGTCTCAACACATCTTGCAGGAGCCGAGGAGAGGTATTTGATAAAGCCACAACGGTCAACTCACGCTGTGACCCGGAGTACAACTGCTCTACCAAGGTGTACACTGCCTTAAGCTTGACAAGCATATTTTCCTTCAGATTGGTACTCCTGGGGCCTGCATGTTCACAGGTATAACAGTAAGCCGGAGGCAACTATTACAATAACTCTTGAAGGATTACAATATTTATGAGTGGCTTACCAAAGATAGCTGAGACCATTTGGGATATGTGCCGCTTTAAGTCGGACAGCTCATTTGTTGCCTCGGCAAGAGATGCCTCCACTGTTTCTACCCGGGTCACCAGTGAAGCGCTCTCATCAACCCAAGCCTTCTTTTCCGATTCAAAATTTTTCTTCAGCTTCTCTTGTTCAGAGACACTGAATTCAAACTTGGAATTGGCTTTCTGAGCTTCGAGCTCTTGGGTTTTCAACTGGCTCTTCAAATCAGTAATCTCCACCTCAAGTTGACTTACGGTGGCCTGCATTGACATCAGGTTATGGTAAGAATCTTGGTAAGATAACATTTAATTCCCAAGTATTTTACAAGTAAAGATACTTGGCACTTGGGGGCTAAGGTATGTTTAAAGAATTTTTAGTCTATTTTACCAAGTCACACATATTAAGTCTCAAGCACTTTACAAGTAAAGGTACTTGACACTTGGGGGCTAATGTAACCCAAATTTAAAGTTTCATGTTATCCCTGGGTTAAACATATTCAATTTAAACCGGACAAAACTAATAGCTAGCAGATTATTAAGTCTACAACATATTCATTCATAAGCAATAGACTTGGGGCTGGTACAGTAAGTAAGATTCAGAGTGAAAGCTTAAATTTTACCTCAGATTTATGTTGTATTTCCTTCACCATGTCAATCTCCAGGTCATGACTACTGTGTACTTGGTTCAGATAGCCCGAGACTATATCACCAATACTTAGGTGAGAGTAATCAGTGATGTCTTGTTTGGACTTCCGGCGCTGGGCAAACTCTTCCTTGGCGGTGCATTGGGCAAGGGCAGTAGGCCGGCCCGGTTCAACATACTGGCTCTTAACAATTTCAACTTCCGGGTCAGCCGTCTTGGCCGGGCTAGGGATTTCCGGGTCATCCGAGTTGTGGATCACGTCCTCTGCAGGCGGGTCAGAAGTTGGCTCGAATGTCGAGCGGTTCGGTGGTGGCTGATGAGTGGAGCTATGCTCGAGCAGGTGAGTCAAGCACGGTTCAATTAACCACCGGTCTTGGGTCGGCTTATTCTTCTTTGCCCTCTTGCTGGGCTTTACTTGCAAGCTGTCAGACAAAGTGGAAAGATAAGTATCAAAGTATAAGTATGGATAACCTCAAAGTAGGAAAGGTTAAATTACCCGGGAGCCGTTTTGAAAGCCGGCATGTTCGATTGCATCGACTCATCAGAAGAAGGGGAGGTATCCTGATAATTGGAGTCGGATGAATTGAGAGGTTGGCGAATCAAACCCACCAAGGGTAAAACAAAACGTAAGTCGGAGATAACCTCGGTCCGACGCTTCCTGGTTACATCGGGTAAGCCGGAGGAAAGCTCTGCGTCCTGGTTGGCCCGAGTCTGCCGCCGATTCTCAAGCTCCTATTGCTTCAAAAGAAATTGAGGATCTTGGTAAGTGAGAGGGTGTGAAAACCTTACTTTCCGGGTCACCCTTTGGATTCTTTGTGTTGGCAAAGGCTCTGAGTCGGAGGAAATTATAGTTACCTCTTCGCTAGCTGCTTGACTGTTCCCCGTATCCTCCTGAAAGGATCAAATGTCAGTAAGGTAACGACAAAGGAGTTAAATAAAATCAAAAAGATTACCTCTTCCTCATCTGAAGAAGAGTCGTCCAATTTAAGCATATCAGAGGCACTGGGTTTCTTCTTTTTAGAGGTACCCGTCCTGGCGGCTTTCCTTTCGGTCTTCTTGGCTGCCCGGGCCAGTTTTGCAGCCTCATGGTCATACTTGACCTTCCAGAAGTTGTCATCGGCCTGTGGAAAAAGACAAGGAATCATATGTACCAGAAGGTAACATATTAAAGAGTATTTGTGAAGACTAGTAACTTACTACAGGAGCTGGATTCTTCTTGCAGAAGGGAAGCAAACTGAAAGTATTATTGGTTACAGTGACCTCCTTCAATAGCGATTGGACTGTAGCATCTACTACATCATCTGGTAAGTCCTCAGGACTATGACGCATTGAGTCGTCCTTTTCGCCTGTGTAAGTACACATTAAGCCGGAGCGGTGGCTTAATGGTAGTATCCGCCAGTGACCTGACCGGACCAAATCAATGCCGATTAACCCGTTGCCTAAAGGGCCTTGATCTTTCGATGGTGGGGTTAAGAGGCGAGCGCTCAACAGCGATCAACTTGTCGCGAGATGATGATTGGGCTCAAGACGCAGTAGCGAAGCCGGCGAGAGGCTTCTCGTTAGCCGGAGAGGTGTCTGACAGTAGAACCACGTCTGGTTCGATCTTTTGGGTGACTTCGGCAGCTCGGCGTAAGGAAAAAGCGATCTCTCCGCCGCTAGATTGAGATGCCGCCAAGTTCAAGACTAGGCCCGTTGCGTATTCATTCTGCCGGTTCAAGTAGAAAAGTTCTCTGAACAGCGATGACTTGGTTCCTCTCCTAAATATACCTCGCGAAGACTTGGAAATTACAGTTGGACACGGAATTGGGTCCAATGTCTTGAGGCCTCGGTCAAAGAAATCCAAAACTTCCTGAAGAATTTTGAGCCGGAGGGCAAATCCAGTTCATATAGTGCTGTAACGACTACCTCCCGTCTTTGGATTGAGGTATCTCCTCGAGCGGGTGAGGGCACGATAGGACATGGTCTCCTTTTTGGCAGATGGCGGATGTCACAAACTCAGCAAGTTTGCTTTTGGTATTGTGGATGGAACCCGATTGCAAGTCACAGGGGCCTTGGCCGCCTTAGGAGCCATAATAGCAGTGGCCTACGACAAAGTAAGAAAGTTCCGGTTCGCATTTAACCCGGGAGAAATATTCAAATTTATTTAAAATAGCGGCTTAAGCAAGGGGCCTAATGATATAAGGGTGATTGTGCAGTAAAGTTTAAGCCGCTATCAGGATCAACAGTCATTCGAGGATTTTTAAACCGGACACCTAGACAGTGGTGATAAAATAAGTTTTCCAGAAGAAGCTTTCCGGGTGATAGAAACAAGTTTCACGGGTAACAGTTATTATTATGGATCAAACTATTGCTCTAAAGGAGAAATTTTCTAGACCTAAAAACAGGGCAGAGAAGTTCATGCATTCAACGGATGTTTCCAAAAAAGAGAAATGAGACCTAATTCTATGCAAGATCAACATGAACAACTACCGCAGCAGTTCTGCACGGTTTTTACAATCTAAACAGGATGTGGAAGTGAAACTAGCAAGGATTCGCATCGGGCGGTGATGAACCCGATAAACTTGGCAAAACTTCAAGATAGATCTAAGAAAGGGGAAGAAAAAGGAACTCACGGATGAGGATAAACTGCGGAGGTTCGCCATCGATCTCTGGTTACAGTCAGGTCGATGCAGCGGCCTGAGTTGATGAAGACGAGGGAGTCGATGGAAACGGCGGCGGAGCTTGAGAGGCAGAGAGGAGAGGAAGAAGACGACTGAAGGGGTAAAAGGGAAAGGACCCAAGTCGTGGCTATTTATAGGGAGAAGATAACTGAGACGGCGCGGGAAACGAGGAGATAACAATTATTATCCAGCGGCCCCGACGCCTCGATCTTCGGAGTGATCAGTAAAGAAAAGATCCGTTGAAGGATTCGATGGAATAAAAAATGAGTTAAAGGAAGAATGACGTCACGCCAAGTTAAGACGGATCCAGAAGATGACGTCATGGCGGGTTAACAAAAACCCTCTATATAGTCAGAAGACTGAAGATTTAATTCTTTAAAAATATTTTTTAGATTGACATGAACAGGTTCAAATCAATCTGGGGCCTAATGTTGGGGATATGACTATTTGTGTAAGCCGCCCAGGAGGGGCCGGGTTACGCAAAGAGTATTCACCAGAGGAAGCCCAAGACCAAGCATGAAGATGGCGGTTCAATAAAGAGCTTAAGTCCCACGGACGGCTTAAGCCCATTGTAGTAAACCGCCATGATGGCAAGACTTGTAACATAAGGTATATTTAACTAGTCACCGAGCTGGACATTGTTGATAAGCCGGCCGGGACTCTGTAAGCCACAAGGCGTCAACCCGTGTATATAAGGGGACGACCTGCTGGCGGCTTAGGGTAAGCAACAACACATCGAGAACCGGACATAGCGTGTCTCGCTCCCTGGTTATCGAAACATCAATACCAACCCAACTAGACGTAGGCCTTACCTTCACCGTAAGGGGCCGAACTAGTATAAACTCTCTCGTGTCCCTTGTCCCGATTTAACCCCTTCAAGCTTCCTAGTTGCGATGGCTCCACAACTAAGTCCTTTCACGAGGACATCTGACGTGACTATTCCACGACAAGTTAGGATCATGGGTCACTCTCCCATGTCACATACATCTTGGTGGAGCGCTCAAAATGATAATAATTAAACACATGCGCTCATCACCAAGCTAAGTGAATGATCATATAAGGATATGAAAGATAATGTCATCCAACAAGCATTAAGGTAGCATATGATCAAGCACATGATCATACAAGTATCACACAAAAGTATCAAGCAAATCACACACAAAGAAGTTCAACCACAAAAAAGCAAGAGAGATAAAAAAGCAACACTCTCTCTCGAAGCCTATGATCTATACATTTTTCTCCCCCTTTGGCAACAAGTTACCAAAAAGTTCAAAATGCATAGTATTAATCGACTCTCAGGCTTCGTCTTCATGTGGTGGTGTAGAGATGACTCCAAGGACGAAAGCATCAGTTGATGTAGCTGGAGCTGGTGGAGTAGGAGCTGGAGGCACTGAGGCTGTAGCAGCTGGTGCAGATGATGTAGCTTTGGTGTCTGGAACAGGCACTACTGCAGATCTCTGACCTCTGGGCACTCTACCAAATGCATCTGTGGTAGACTTGCCCTTCTTCTCCTCCACTTCCTCCTGAAGTTGCTCAACTGCAGTTTGTATTTCTGTGACCTTCACATCAAGTGCATAAAATTTCTGCTCTATGATTCTCTCCAAGCTCTCCTGGTTTTTGAGTCAGGGTGGCCAAGCCCTTCTCAATCCTCAAGGTGGAGGCAATCAAGTAGCCAAGTTGGTCTTGCTTGCTCTTCAGAAACACTTGAGATGCCTCTTCTGCAGTTGGCATCTTAGCAGCTTTCTCTGCCCTTGCTTTCTCTCTCTTTTCATGTGCTTGCACAGATGATGGTTCTTCCTCATTCATCTCAACAGTGTTGTCTTCAAATTCAGGATATAGGGGTAGATGCTCCTTGTCCAAAAGATATATGCATGTGCCCATCTTTGAGTTGATGAGCTCCTAAATGTGTGGAGCATACCCACAACTCCTCTTCTGATCAGCTGCAGTCCTCTTGATTGTTTCCACAATCAGGCTCATGACTTTGAATTTCTGAGGTATATCAAACAAGTGCAGCAAGTTGATAGCATGACCTCTGATCATCTTGTGATCTCCTGACTTGGGAAGCAATATATGCCTGAGTATCCAATTGATAGTAGGCGACACGGACAACAAGTAGTGCCTGAGATCCAAGCTTGTGAGTTTCCAAAGCTTTTTCTGGGATCTCTCTGTACATGTGAGCCATAGAGTTGTGGTCTTTCTTCTTCTCTGCATATACATCCAAGTCATCTTCAGATTCCTTAGGGTCATTGATCAGCTCAGCCCATTCCTCAACTGTGGATTAGTAACTAGTACCCTCAGACAGCCAGACAATCCTCCCATCTGGGTAGAAGTGAGCTGTGGAGTAAAACTGCATAATGAGCTCATCATTCCACTTGGTGAGCTTCTGGGCAACAAAGTCATCAACTCCACAAGACTTGAAGCTGTCATACACTCCTGGATAGTGAGCTTCATTCTTCTTGATGTACTCCCAGTTGATCCACCTCATGTCACACACAATGGGCTTCTTGTCAAGCAAAATGGTTTCATAGAAATCCTATTGCTCTTTGGTGTGGAATCTGTAGTCAACTGTTGTCCTTCTCCTCACAGCATAAGGATCTGACTATCTCCACAATCTCAGTCCAGCATCCTTTCTGATATGCATGTCCTCAGCAACTGGATGAGCATCATTGTGATCAGGAATCTTGGGCTTCAACTTTCTCAACACAAGAGAATCTTCATCTTCTTCAGCAGCTTCAGGCACTGGGGCCTTGTTCTTCTCATATGCAGGTATGTTCTTGGTGTCCTCTTGGGTTTAGGCTTGGGTGCAGCAGCAGCCTTGGGAGCAGATTTAGGCTTAGATGGAGCAGCCCTTGACTTGATTGCATCTCCCATTAGCTTCTGAGCTTTAGGAGCTGGTGCAGCATCCTCTTCCTCTTATTCTTCCTCATCAGAAGATCTCCTCATAGAGGGCTTGCCAAGTACTTTAGCAGTAGTAGTTCTGACTCTCTTCTTCTTCTTACCTTGGCCAGCAGCTTCTTCATCAGACTCAATGGTGAACTTCGTGGTTTCACCAGTGGCAACCTTCCTAGGTTTGGAAGAGGGAATTCTCCTGGCAGGTGCCTTCTTTTGCATCCCTGGCTTGGTGGTAGCAGCTGTGCCATACTCCTTTTTCAGCACCTTCTTCTTAGAAGTGGCCTCATCCTCAGTAGCCACATAGTCCTCATCTTCAGAATCTGAGGTTTTCTTCTTCCTTGTCCTGGTGGCAGCTTTTGGCAAATTGTTGGGTGTGCTCCTGCTGCCATCATCATAACTGCTTGAGGGACTAGTGCCCTCACTCATCTAAACCTGCTCCTCAGACTTGTTCTGACTGTCACTCTGATTTGACATGATGCAAACTCTGGCAGCAGACCCTGTGAATAAATGTAGATGAGGTAGAGTAGATGAGCATCACAAAGCACAGAGGTTTTTGCAAAAAAATTGAATCAAAAACTTATTTTTAGTTTTCCACAGAAAGCATTTCGGAGCTACCGATTTGTAAACTCGGTGATGCCGAAGCAGCTTTTGGAGCCTAAACTAGTGAACTCGGTCAGACTGAGTCACAATTTGGTGGCACCGAGACTGCTAGGGTTTCACAAAGAATCGATCTTGGTCGCACCGGTTTTCAATTCTCGGTCGGACCGAGAATCACATGTGCAATGGCCTAAGCCAAATCGGTGGAACCGATATCTACAACTCGGTCGGTCCGAGATAAATTCGAAGGAAACCTAACCCTGAATTTTCAATCCAAAACTAATCTACGGAGTAGTTTTGCTGGATAGGAAGATTTCAAACATGGCAAGATTCATGGCAATGCAATGTGCTAGGAATCAGAGTGAGGATAGCACAAAGTTTCAAATCCATACCCTAGTTCGGCGATGGACTTGCTATGGCGGCAACAGCAGAGCAGAATCCCGTTGACGGCGGCAGAGACCAGCGGCGGGAGGTTGCTGGTGACAAGGAGGACCATCCAGAGACCCGAGGAGGCAGAGCAGGCTGTGCGCGGGCGAAGGGTTTTCGAAAAAATTCCAAATTTTGGTCCGGGGGTATATATAGCCTGACCCTGTCGGTGTGACCGAGTGGAATAACTCGGTGGCACCAAGATGCAAAACTGCAAGCAGTTACTGCAACTCGGTGTGACTGAAAAGTTCTAATCGGTTGCACCGAGGTTGAAAACCTAGATCAACTTAGTGATCTCGGTGTGACCGAAATGGTGAAATGGTCAGACCGAAATGCACAAAGAGGTTTTGGAAGTTTAAGTCTATGACGAATCGGGGACTCCGGATGCTCCTCACATAGAGTGGCTCGAATCTGACTTGATCAAACTTTGTGATGTAGCATGAATAGAGTTTGAGACATGAAAAGCATAGATAGCTAGAGACGGTTCTTAGGCATTCTTGTCCATCCACTTGGCAAAAGAAAAGAATCCAACCAACCAAAACAACAAGCGGATGTCCTTGAATGAGTAAAATATGCAACCAAGATGCTCACACAATAAAATGGCAAATGAAATATGTGGCAAATCATGCACAACCAATTCTAGCATCTATCAAGCAATTGGCGATGACTAGGTCATCTATATATGAGTATATTGACTTAGGAGTCAAATGAGAACATTTGATCATAGGTCATACTCATCGTTTAAGCACAAGTGGGGTTACCACTTTTACATAAAAGCATTGTTGTGTTCACACCATTAGAGTTGCTTTAGCTCAATTCTTGGAGTAAAGCTCCCCCTAGATGTGAGATCCCCCCTAAGAGGGATGAACTAACCTTGGGTTTTGTCGATGATGACTTCATGTAGGTGTTGAAGATGTGGATGCTCAATGTTGATGTAAATCATTTGGAGCAATCCATTAGAGTGAGTTGCACTTTCAATACCTACATGGGTTAGTCCCACAAGGAACAAACAAGGATATCCATAGACATAGAGTGATGCATACACAAGATGATGTCCATGAAAGCATTAGGTTACCTTGTCCCTTGTCTTACCAACAAGAGGGTTTGTGACTCCTTGAACTAGTGCAAGATATGGAAGTTGATTGCACTTGTCCTTGCCAAAATGATATGAGTGAAGTATGTTGGCGGAGTCACCCTCAAGAACTCTCTAGTTCTTCTTCTTTGGGATCCACATCATCTTGATGGGAATCCTTGGAGTTGTAGTTGTACTTGTTGAAGTAGAACTTGATGTAGTCTTGGGAACCCACTTGACCATGGCCTTAGGAGCTTCTTCAAATGCATCAATCTCCTCTTGAAGCTTGTCCTTGCCTTTTTGCTTGTGGTCTTGTGGTGGAAGATCATCTTGAGATTGTGTCCCTTTGAAAGAAGTAGGATCATACTTCTCTTGTTAAGGAACAAACTTCGTCTTGGGGTATTGAACTTCTTCCCACTCAACTCCATTGGCATTGAACTTTCGTTCAAAACCAACACCTTGATTCTTCCGGTGCCTTCCTTGCTTGCGCACAATTTCCTCGAATTGCTTACTTCCGGCAAGGCTCTTGTAAACACCTTTCTCTATAATTCCCTTCAAAAAGATATTTTGTTGCTCAAGTGTAACTTGGCTAAGAGAATCATTAGTGGAATCAATAGAACAACTAGAAGTAACAATATTGGATTTAGCATGATTATTGTTACTACTAGAAGAAGAATCTTTCTTGTTCTTGTTATTAGTCTTGACTTGAGGCATGTAAGTAGATAAGAGTAAATGCTTGGCAATGTAAGAAGAACTTTTCTTGCGAAGATCATCATTGATTGCCCTTAAAAACTCATGCTCTTGATCAAGATTGAGCTTTTCAAACCGTAACTTCTCATGAGTCTTTAAAATTTCTCGATGATATTCTAAGATAGTTTCATGAGCTAACTTAAGAGTGTTTAGTTCTTTAGTTAGGTGCTAAATCTTCTCCTTATCATTGTCACTCGTTTTATCTTGATTAGCATGATTATTTGACCTTTCATCATAGTATTCCTCACTAGAGTTGTCAACAAGTAAATCATCATCACCTAACAAGTCATCTTCATCACTATTGAAATCAACATACTCGGGGTGTGTTACCTTTGGGCCTTTAGCCATGAAGCATCTTCCAAGTCCATCATTTGCTGAATCAAATATGTCGTAGGAGTTGGTTGACACAAGTGCTAGACCGGCGACACCTTCATCTTGAGTATATTCGGGGACGGAGTGATAGCTTCTCTCTGAGTGATTGTCGGAGTCGGAGCCGGGTACCCATTCACCAACATGAGCTTGATGTCTTCGTTTTGTGTAGCTCCTTGATGACTTATCCTTCCTTTCTGAATCCTTGCTTCTCCGGGATGTTCTTTGTTCATAACGATCATCTCTACTCCTCCTTTCTCTTGATGGTGATTCTTCGCTTCTACTTCTTCTTTTTGGAGAGTCTTCTCTTCTTTTTTAGGGAGCCGTACACTCATTGGAATAGTGTCCGGGTCTTCCACAATTGTAGCAATTACGCTCACGACTAGAAGATCTTTTGTCACTGTATGACCTTGACTTGGAGCTTCTTTCCTTGCTTCTATTCTTGTAGAACTTGTTGAAGTTCTTCACCATTAGGCTCAATTCTTCATTGAAGGTTTGTTTCTCACTTGATGATGTGGGAGCTTCACATGAGGCTTTGTCAGCACCACTTGACTTGTTGTGGAGATCCTCCTTATCCTTGAGTGACATCTCATGAGCAACAATTCTTCCACTGACTTATGTTGGCTTGAGATCTTTGTAATTGCGCATCGTTTGGATCAATGTGCATACGATATCATATTTTCCATCCAAGGCTCTTAGGATCTTCTTGATGATGAATTTGTCGGTCATCTCTTCACTTCCTAAGCCGGTGATCTCATTTGTGATGAGAGCAAGCCTAGAGTACATCTCAACGACGCCTTCACCATCCTTCATTTTGAACTTGTCAAGTTGACTTTGAAGCACATCCAATTTGGATTCCTTGATAGAGTCGGTACCTTCGTGCATGTCAATCAAAGTATCCCAAATTTCCTTTGCATTCTCAAGACGGCTGATTTTTTTGAATTTTTCGGGGCACAATCTGTTGAAGAGGATATCACAAGCTTGAGCGTTGCATTGCAACATCTTCAACTCTTCCACGGTAGCTTCATGGTTTGGTTCCCTCCCATCAAAGAATTCACCTTGCAAGCCAATACACACAATAGCCCAAACGGTGGGGTTATGTCCAAGAATATTTATTTTCATCTTATGCTTCCAACTAGCAAAATTAGTACCATCAAAGTAAGGACCTCTACGGTGGTAGTTTCCCTCGCTAGACGCCATACTCTCCTAGGTTGTGAAACCAAGGCTATGACCACCAAAAGCTATGGATATCAAAGCAAATGGAGACCAAAGCTCTGATACCACTTGTAGGATCGAAAGTATGTCTAGAGGGGGGGTGATTAGACTACTTGACAAAATAAAAATCTAGCCTTTTCCCAATTTTAGTTCTTGGCAGATTTTAGCAACATAGCACAAGTCAAGCAATCAACCTACACATGCAATTCTAAGAGTATAGCAGCGGAATGTAAAACAATTGCATATGAAGGTAAAGGGAGGAGTTTGAGGAGGCAAATGCAATGTTGACACGGAGATTTTAAATCCATGGTTCCGATAGGTGGTGCTATCGTACATCCAAGTTGATGGAGACTTCAACCCACGAAGGGTAACGGTTGCGCGAGTCCATGGAGGGCTCCACCCACGCAGAAGCAACCTTGTCTATCCCACCAGGGTCGTCGCCCACGAAGGACTTGCCTCACTAGGGGTAGATCTTCACGAAGTAGGCGATCTCCTTGCCCGTACAAACTCCTTGGTTCAACTCCACAATCTTGTCGGAGGCTCCCAAGTGACCCCTAGCCAATCTAGGAGACACCACTCTCCAAGAAGTAACAAATGGTGTGTTGATGATGAACTCCTCGCTCTTGTGCTTCAAATGATAGTCTCTGAGGGAGTCCTGGACTAGGGGGTGTCCGGACAGCCGGACTAACATTATCCGCCGGACTCCAAGACTACGAAGATAGAAGATTGAAGACTCCGGCTCGTGTCCGGAAGGTACTTTCCTTGGCGTGGAAGGCAAGCTTGGCAATACGGATATGTGGATCTCCTACCATTGTAACCGACTCTGTGTAACCCTAGCCTCTCCGGTGTCTATATAAACCGGAGGGCTTTAGTCCGTAGGACAACATACATTACAACAATCATACCATAGGCTAGCTTCTAGGGTTTAGCCTCCTTGATCTCGTGGTAGATCCACTCTTGTACTACCCACATCATCAATATTAATCAAGCAGGACGTAGGGTTTTACCTCCATCGAGAGGGCCCGAACCTGGGTAAAAACATTGTGTCCCTTGTCTCCTGTTACCATCCGCCTAGACACACGGTTCGGGACCCCCTACCCGAGATCCGCCGGTTTTGACACCGACATTGGTGCTTTCATTGAGAGTTCCTCTGTGTCGTCGCCGATAGAGCGGATGCCTTCACCCGTCTTCAAAGACGGTGTTTTCACCGGAGGGGCCTTCGCCGCCGGCCAAACTATCCGGCTTGGTGGCTTTCTTATGACCGCCTGTCCGGCCGCCGCTTCGGCAATGACTTCTCAAGTCGTCGGAAGCAATCTTCGCGTCAGCCCTAAAGCTGCCGAACAGTTAGATCCAATTGAGCTCTCGTCTGTTAACGAGCTCTTGGATCGCATCGCCGCCCTGGGAGTCACTACGGACTACAATCAGATTGAGCTTAAAACCGATCTGAGAGAGATTAACTCTCCCCAGGCCACCCACCACGTCGCTGTGGTAGAGGAACAACGCGGCAACTCTTTGCCGGTGTTGAAGACAATTCATGTCCGGATTCCCGAACCCTCCATGCCGGATTCCCGCGGAGGGACGGACTTCGATCGAGCATTGAACTCAAAATCATGCATCGCCCCGGACTCGCTGGATTGCGCCCAGCAAACCCAACTTCCGAATTCGGAAACTCCTTGGCCTTTGAGCCTCAAGATGGGAAGGGATCCAGACTTTATTACACCCACCCGCCCAGACATATGCGATTATCTCTGTCTGGCAAGAACCTCTTGAGACAAGTACATCACTCTGGTCCAGATTCCTCCCGGTTATGGACAGGATAAAGGACTGCCGAGAGGAAAACGCAATCTCAATCTTCTGCAATAAGCGCACGGACAAGGGAATCTGAGCGCCATTAATCATCGCAAGATTACGCGCTTCACCGATCTGGCGTCCATAATACGAAATCTTGTGCGATGGAAAGTTCCGGAAAACTGAAAATCAATTTTGGGATAATCCGCCCCAAACCCATCCGCAGACAAAGGGCGCCTTACACTCACGCCCGGATGCAAAAACCAAAAACGAAACCCAATAAGGAAGCGGAACCGTCTTTGGAGGGATGGCTCAATGGACCTGTAAACTTCAAAGTCTGAGAGGAGCCGTACCAACACATAGCCTTCGAGCATGTTGGATATTACGGCAGGTGGCCAAAAGTGGCGAAGAGCTCCTAGCTCCGGGAAACCACTCCAACAATACCAGCACGGTATCAACAGTCTTCGAGACTTTCGCATCAAATAATATGCGAAAACGAACAATCCGTGAGCTCGCGAAGTCTACCAAGTAGCAACAGCAAATCCTTGGGAGGACACAGCTATTACTTTCAATGCCAGCGACGAGCCCACATTCGAACAACGAGCCCCAGCCGCACTGGTACTTAGTCCCATAGTGGACGGCTTTCGACTGACAAAAGTCCTCATGGATGGCGGCAGCGGATTAAACCTCATTTATGAGGAAACTCTGCGAAAAATGGAAATCGATTGGAGCCGTATCGAGCGAAGCAACACAACCTTTAGAGGAATAATTCCTAGCCAGGAAGCGCGCTGCACCGGAAAAATCACACTCGATGTGGTGTTCGGCTCTCCGGACAATTACAGATCCGAAGAAGTCATGTTCCAGGTGGCCCTGTTCAGCAGTGGGTATCACGCCATACTAGGACGAGAGGCATTCACAATTTTTCAAGCAATACCTCATTACGGGTACATGAAGCTCAAAATGCCTGGGCCCGGCGGAATAATCACTCTCACTAGTGATCCGGACATAGCACTCCGCGCCGAGAACAAGACAGCCGCACTAGCCCTCGAGGCACTATCCGAAGCCCTAGCGGCAGAGGAACTCACCGCGCTGCGCTCTACGGTGAACAGGGACGATGTGATACTCGACAAAAGATCCAAGTCCACCTCCTTCAAACCAGCAGATGAGATAACAAAATTCCAGGTCCATCCAACGGACCCAACAAAGACGGCCTCCATCGGGGCACAGTTAAACCCCGAAGTTGACGCCGCACTGCGTGAATTCCTTTGGGAAAATTGGGATATCTTCGCCTGGCATCCTTCGGACATGCCCGGAATCCCTCGCAGATTGGCAGAACACAGCCTAAACATCCTAAAAGGATTTAAGCCAGTCAAACAGGCTCTTCGGAGATTTTCCGAACCCAAAAGACAAGTAATGGGAGAAGAGCTAGCCAAACTATTGGAAGCCGGATTCATTAGAGATATTAAACATCTGGACTGGCTAGCAAATCTGGTGATGGTACCAAAGAAGGATAAATCCTGGCGCCTCTGTGTCGACTTTAAAGACCTCAATAAGGCTTGCCCAAAGGATCCTTTTCCTCTCCCCCGCATCGAACAAATTATCGATGCCACAGCAGGGCACGATTCATTGTGCATCCTGGACGCATACTCTGGCTATCATCAAATCAAGATGGCGGAAGCAGATCAAGCCGCAGCGGCATTCATCACTCCATACGGACCATTTCGCTTCAACACGATGCCCTTCGGACTTAAAAATGCGGCGCAACATATCGGCGCATGATTCAAGCGTGTCCGCTACCCGGATCGGCAAAACAATCGAGGCATACGTGAGCGGCGTAGTCATCAAAACAAAATACGTCGAAACTCTAGTAGACGATTTGAGGATCACATTCGAAAACCTCAGAGCATATGACATCAAGTTGAATCCGGAAAAATGCGTTTTCGGCGTACCAGCCGGAAAGCTGTTGGGCTTCATTGTATCCGGTAGAGGAATTGAAGCAAATCCGGCCAAAATTCGGGCTCTGTAACAGTTGGATATTCCAAAGGACCTCAAACAAATACAAAAACTAACAGGATGCGTGGCAGCCTTAAGTCGCTTTATCTCCCGTCTAGGAGAAAAGGCGTTGCCTCTTTATCGCCTCCTTAGGCGCACCAAACACTTCGAGTGGACGGATGCTGCCACTGCCGGACTCGAAGAAATAAAGGCCATACTGGCAACAAATCTGGTCCTGGCGGCGCCCACTCTAGGCGAACCAATGTTGTTATATATCGCAGCCACACATCAAGTTGTAAGCGCGGTCCTCGTCGTCAAACGAGTGACCGAAGGGCATAAATTCCCTCTTCAAAAACCAGTGTATTATGTATCCTTTGTGTTAACCCCTACAAATCCGTTACCGCACTACGAGAAGATAGCATATGCGGTGTTCATGGCGTCTCGAAGCTCGGCACTACTTTCAAGAGTAATCGATGTGATGGCCTCTGAAGTACCACTCAATGACATTATAAATAACCGCGATGCAGCGGGCAGGATTACAAAATGGGCCATTGAGCTCTTGCCATTCGACATAACTTACAAACCTCGGCGAGCCATAAAGTCACAAGTTTTGGCTGACTTCATCGCCGAATGGTGAGCCGAACTCCCTAAAAGTACGGCGCATACTCAATTGGACTATGAATTTTGACGGCTCTAAAATGTTGGCGGACTAGGGCTGGCGTCGTATTAGCGTCCCCACGGAGATCTTGTCGATATGTACTTCAAATAATGTACACGGACTCCAACAATGCAGCCGAATACGAGGCCCTATTACATGGTCTCCGGATGGCGGTCTCCATGGGCATTCAACGCCTAGAGGTGCGGGGATTCAAACCTTGCAATATCCCAAATAAATGGAGACTTTGACGCCAAGGATCCGAAAATGGCAGCATATCGCAACGCTGTCCTGAAAATGTCAGCTCGGTTTGAAGGACTCGAATTCCATCACATAGCCCGAGATAATAACCAAGCGGCCGGCGTTACGCGCATCGGGTGTAAACGTGATGCTGTCCCTCCAAATATCTTCTGGAGCGGCTCTTGAGGCCATCCGTACTATGGGAAGAGGAGTCGGTAGTGATAAACCGGAGAAAACCGCCAACCGCTGATTCGGCAGATGACATAACACGCGCCCACGTCATAATGGCGTAATTGCCGCGTGGAGAACCTTTCTAGCCTACTTACTTAGGCAGGAACTTCCCAAGACCAAAAGCGAGGCCCGCTGCATAGTCCGCGATCGAAGGCCTACAAGGTCCATGAGGAGAACTTTACAAGAAAAGTACTACGAGTCCTTCAAAGGTGTATCTCCGAAGAAGAAGGGCGAAACCTCTGGCTGAAATTCATGCGGACTAGGCGGACACCACGCAGCAGCCCGGCCCTTGTAGGAAAGGCATTCCGCACAGATTTTATTGGCCGATGGCTCGGGCGGACGACACAGGACTTGGTCAGCGATCGTTGGTTGTCGACTCTTTGCTAATCGAGACATATGCCACCCACCGCCCTCAAAACCATACCCATTACCGCCGTTCGCGGTGCAGGGGCTTGACATGGTTGGACCCTTAAAGGGAACCCACAAGAAAAAGTACCTGCTGGTCATGGTGGATAAGTTCACCAAATGGATAGAGGCCAAACCGGTCAAAGCAGCGAGTCCGGACCAGTGATAGACTTTATATCGAGGTGGTACACGTTCTGAAGTCCCCACAGCATCATCACCGACAACGGCACGAACTTCGCGGCCGGCGAGGTTAAGTCATGGTGCAAAAATATGGGCATCAAGCTCGACTATGCGTCGATCTATCACCCTCAAACCAACGGTCAAGTGGAAAGAGCAAATGGTCTAATAATGGCGGCATTAAACCCGGACTAGTGAGGTCACTCACTAAATCCGACACACAATGGGTCGAGAGCTCGACTCCGTACTGGGGCTGCGGACAACGCCTAACCGTACTACGGATTCACACCATTTTTATGGTATCTGGCGCAGAGGCAGTTTTGCCTGTGACATTATTCATGACTCACCTCAAGTGCGCATGTATGAGGAAAGAGAGGCCGAGCTTGATCGGCAGGACAGCTTGGACACATTGGAGGAGGAATGTGACGTCGTGAAGGCTCGTTCCGCATTCTATCGGCAGCAGGCCGAAGATATCAAAGCGAGAAATACGGGCCAAGACTTACAACGTTAGCGAACTAGTTCTCGCTGCGGACAAGAAAAGGACAAGCTCAAGCCCGGATGGGAGGGTCCCTTCATTATCGATCAAGTACTGACCGGCGGAGCATACCGTCTGCGAAATGCGTCGAATAACCGACTCGAGCCGAACCCATGGAACGCAGCCTGCCTCCGACGATTCTATGCCTAGCGCCGGACTAAGAGTTCGTCCCCTTCTCCCGTCCAAACTTTTATAATTCGACTGTCTTTTTGTTTCTCTTTCTATCCTCTTTAGCCCTTTCGGGCCTATTTTTGCATTCTTTGCATATTCATGATGTGCCATCCGCACTCGTTATTCCTGGGGGCTTCCTTTACAGAAGCTCAATTACATGGGTTTCATACCCAACACATGTGTCAAGCTTCCACATGTACCTTTTACTCGCCATTATATGCATCGATATGACTTAAGTTTTGGCCAAGCTGGGTTGCCTGGCTCCTGTGCTTACCCCTACGTTCCCGATTGTTTGGCTAGGAGGTAAAGGAGCACCTCTGCGATTATTCTTGCGGGTCACCGGATGTGTACCTCGACCGGGTGAAGCCAAAGCTAAGCGTTCTTAAGGGAATATTCGGTCGGTGATCTAAAAGATGACTTTTACCTATTTTATCCATCTGCCCCGGATGTTTTATCGCCTTCCTGCAGTCGGACATGCACTTGGGCATGCCTCCCAGCGAAAGGAACCCTTAGCGGAACTATTCTCCTGGAAGATGTTTCTTACTAACCATGTAATATAACATAACTAGTTGGGCACTTGTGCGATAAAGCACTAATGACCCCTACTTTGGTCTCCATGCATACCCCGGGTTTTCATAACCAAGAAGGTATTCGGACACACTCAGGACTCTAGGGTCCCGAGGTCGAAGCGAAAAGGTCGGCAAAGACAAACGATCTACAATCCGGCTAGAAGGCATTTCATATGTCACTTTAAAGGATAACATACATTGTCAAATTTATTGATTGTATTCCTCCTCAATCCCGTCTAACAGGCTGTCTAGTTCTGATCCCGTTGGGAAAATTTAGCAGCCAACTCTACTTGGCTGTACACTAAACTCACGGGGATCTCCCTCCCATCGGGCCCCACCGGTCCAACTTCGGCCATATGGTTGGAGTCCGCCTTCTTATACCGCGTCTTCACCATGGCCCAAGCCTCCCTGGCACCTTGACGGCAAGCCGAAATCTTCCACAAAGCAGAAGCGCCGCACTCCTGCAGCTTCTCCATAAGCTCCCGAGGCTCTCGGGCAGGGTGAGGGCTGGCCATAAAGCCTGAGCGGCGCCACTCATTACTGCCGAACTTCGTTCGAGTAGCTTCAACAGTTCGGAAGTTGATCACCCATCGTCGGGCATCTCCTCTGCAGGACGACCCGTGAGTATACCTACAAGACATATCATGTCAAATTACTTCCTCGCCGAACTCTTCTTTTCAGAAGAGTTCGCTCAAGCACTACTATATATGCATGACGAAGTCGTTGATTCTCCTTGACGGAGCCGGACAGCTCGGCCTGTGCGCCTTTCAGCTCTTCTCCGAGCTTGGCGTTGGCATCTTGGAGCTTGTTCCTTTCCTACTGAACCCTATTCAGCACACTCTCGTCGGCCTTTAGCTGGCGCAGCAAGGCTTGCCTGTCCGGATCTTGTCCGGCGGTACCTGCAATGTCATTATTAGACTCACACGCACGCCGCACAGCGCTTATATTTATTAATAAAAATGTGTTACCAGGGGGTGTTTCCGTCTCCTCCTGCGGCAGCAAGTGCGGCCTCAAGTTGGGCCTTGCAATCTTGTAGCTCCCGAGACAGCTGGGCGTTCTTCTCGTTAAGTGCCTGAAATTTACAATGATCCTTAAATCAGTTAGCATAACTAATTTAAGTCTCGGGGGCTACTGGTGTATACAACCATTAAAATTCCCTTACCCGTATGTCCTTAACATACTGCTCCCTAGCTCTGGTAAAACCATTTTGAGCAGCACGGAGATGCGCGTCCCCTGCGTTAAAGGCATCCAATGCCTCAGGGGAAAAGCACGCTTCTTGAAATACTGTCCGGCGGCGTCTATGATTCATAGCGCTCTCCACCTCAGACTTGGTGGCGGACAGTCTGTCGGTATCCTCCGTTGGAGCAGGATCCGGTTCGTGTCTTGCGCTTGCCTCCCCCTCCAGTCCGGGCGCTGGAGCCTGGCCAGTGTGGATTGGATCAGCAATTCCTGTGCTCGCAGTCCGGCAAGCGCTTTTTCTCCTGCAGAGATTATGAACACTCAGGCGTTTCCTCGGAATGTTACTCTAAAAAAATTCGGATACGAGCTATACCTTTGCGGCGACGTTTCCGTCCGCATTGCGCTCCTTTTCCGCCTGCTGGTCCGGACAGGCCTCTGTTGGTCAGCCGCCGCGGGCTCGGCTTCCTGCCGTAAAGGCGCTTCCTGCGAAATACCATCGTTCGCGAGGGTCAGAAAGGGGCAGGGAAGAGATACGGGTGTCCGGACTTCGGTCGCAGTCACCTGTGAAGCCAAACCCAGTCCGGGGTAGTCCGCCGTAATGGCGACCAAAGCATTGTCTATGCTGAGCTGGTGATACACCCCGTCGATCAGCTCCACCTCGATGTCCGGATCCTCCTCGGAGGCCGGACCCAGGGATTCTTCCGGATCCTCGGGTTGTGGAGCAGGACTCACCATGCCCTCCACAGTCCGGCGTAGGCCCTACGCCGAAGACATAATGTAAGAAGCTTAAACTTCGAAGACACGGGTAGAGCCCTTTGAGGTGTTCGCTTACCCATCCTCTGGGGTTGATCATGGAAAACCCCTCCAAAGGGTTCGGGCGAAGGAAGTCCTCCTTCTCCCCCTTGTACAGGCCGGACAGGATCTTCACCAGATCCTCGGTCGAGTCCGGCCCTTTACGGCCGTGCCGGGTAGCGTCGTCTTCCCCGTTGAAATCCCACATGGGGTGGCCTATGTATTGCAGTGGCTGCACCCCTCGCTTGATACACGTCGCCATGACTTCGATCATGGTCAAGCCGGAGTGAGCCATTAATCTTATCCGGCCCATCAAGTAATGGACGCTCTTGTCTTCCTCCAAACGGGGGCTCCGTGGGCGCCCGGTGGCGTTTCTTCAAGGGAGCAGACATCAAACTCCGGAGGCGATCCGGACGGATCCGCAGCGGGCGTCTCAATATAAAACCACTCGAGGGCCAGTCTTGAGCGCCTTCTTGGGAGTGCGGATAGGTATCGGTCCGGCGATGCGCCATATCTCGGCGCCGCCCACTTGATATATGGACCCTGGTGAGAACGGGTACAAGACAAAACAACCTCTTCCACAATGCGAAATGAGGCTCGATGCCGGGAATAGCTCACAAAGGGCTCGAGCAGCGATATGCAAGCTGAAGCGGGCGTGAGGTGGTGGAGCTGGAGTCCGTAGAACTTCAGGAGCCCGCGGAGGAACGGATGTATTGGAAATCCGAGCCCCCTTATCAGATAGGGACAAAGCACACCCGCTCCCCCTTATTGGGGCTTGGAGTGTCCTCCGCCTGCCTCCCACCTTGATAAGTAACCAGTCCGGCTCGGACTGGAACCATGAAGGTCGGAGGGAGAAACCCCTCCGTTTGGAGCTTCACTAGCTCATTGTGCGAGATAGAGCACCTCCTCCAACTCCCTGGCGGTGGGCCGGGAGCGCGTGAAGAAGAGCCGCGTTGACGATCCATGGTGGAATGGATTTCTAGGTCTAAGGCGCTTCGATGGAGTATACGCGGGGGGAAGATGGTGCGGTTTGGATCTGGATTCTAGCCTCTTTAATAGGCGAACGACTCGCACAATTAGGGGGGGAATACAAAAGACGCCCTGGCTTTTCGCATTCGTGCGACGCGTGGAAAAGGGCCATTATTTGGCGTAGAAGCCGAGGAACGCAGTATTCAAGATGAAGCCGGACATTATTCGGCTGGTACATGGAATTTGAAGGGAGAACCCGCCTTGCAACGCCGAAGACTACAAACGCGCTGGACTTATCGTCATTGAAGCCTGGTTCGGGGGCTACTGAGGGAGTCCTGGACTAGGGGGTGTCCGGACAGCCGGACTAACATTATCCGCCGGACTCCAAGACTACGAAGATAGAAGATTGAGGACTCCGGCTCGTGTCCGGAAGGTACTTTCCTTGGCGTGGAAGGCAAGCTTGGCAATACGGATATGTGGATCTCCTACCATTGTAACCGACTCTGTGTAACCCTAGCCTCTCCGGTGTCTATATAAACCGGAGGGCTTTAGTCCGTAGGACAACATACATTACAACAATCATACCATAGGCTAGCTTCTAGGGTTTAGCCTCCTTGATCTCGTGGTAGATCCACTCTTGTACTACCCACATCATCAATATTAATCAAGCAGGACGTAGGGTTTTACCTCCATCGAGAGGGCCCGAACCTGGGTAAAAACATTGTGTCCCTTATCTCCTGTTACCATCCGCCTAGACGCAAGGTTCGGGACCCCCTACCCGAGATCCGCCGGTTTTGACACCGAGAGTCTCCCCAACACTCAACTCTCTCTCACAGGATTTGGATTTGGTGGAAAGAAGATTTGAGTGGAAAGCAACTTGGGGAAGGCTAGAGATCAAGATTTATGTGGTAGGAAAGGAAGATCTTGACCTCAACACAAGTGCAGGTGGTTCTCTCTTAGAAAATATATGCTGGAATTGTAGGCACGTTCTGATGGCTCTCTCTACGAATGAAGAGTGGGTGGAGGGGTATATATAGCCTCCACACAAAATCTAACCGTTACACACAACTTACCAAGCTCGGTGGGACCGAATTGTGAAACTCGATCGGACCGATTTAGGAAATAATGTGACCGTTAGGATTTTCGGTGGGACCGACATGTCATCTCGGTGGGACCGATATGGTTCGGGTTAGGGCATAATGTAATTTCGGTGAGACCGATTGCACAAACTCGGTGAGACCGATTTTGGTAATGGACACACAGAGGGTTGGTCAGGCAAACTCGGTGGGACCGATTCGCTCATCTCGGTTAGACCGAAACGTTACGAAAAGGAAACAGTGAATTTGCATTGCAATCTCGGTAGGACCGATCGCTCATCTCGGTTTGACCGAAACATTGCAAAGGGAAACAGAGAGATTGCAACCCCACCTCGGTGAGACCGAGATCCCTATCGGTGAGACCGAAAATACTAGGGTTTGTGGCTGTGGCTATGGCATCTGAACTCGGTGGAGCCGGATAGATAGTTTTGGTGGGGCCGAGTTTGACTTTTGGTTTAGGTCATATGTGGATGTGAGAAAGTAGTTGAGGGCTTTGGAGCATATCACTAAGCACTTTGAGCACGACACTCATTAAGCAACACCTCATCCCTCCTTGATAGTATTGGCTTTTCCTATAGACTCAGTGTGATCTTGGATCACTAAAATAGAAAATGTAGAGTCTTGTGCTTTGAGCTTGAGCCAATCCTTTTGTCCTTAGCATTTTGAGGGATCCACTTTTCTCATCCATGCCATGCCAATCATTGAGCTTTCCTGAAATATTTATCTTGAAATAGCATTAGCTCAATGAGCTATATGTTGTTAGGAATTACCAGAACCACCCAGGGATAGTTGCACTTTCAGGGAGTCACTAATGGAGACCCCTAGGTAGGTAGTAGGGAATGTCCCCAACCGACAGATAAGTCAGTTAGCGATACTCTAGCTCTCAGATGGTGAATATCCTAGAACCATCACCACGCTCTTATCGAAGTTTATTTTGAGGCCCGAGAGGTGTTGGAAACATAGGAGAAGGAATTTCAGGTTCGAGATCTCTAGCGCCGAGCCTTGCACCATGATGATGGTGTCATCGGCGTATTGGAGGAGGGATACGCTGCATCCCTCCACCAAGTGCGGGGTAATGCGCAGAATGTGCCCGGCGGCCTTGGCCTTATCCAGGATCGAGGCCAGGGCGTCAACCACCATGTTGAGCAGGAACGGGGAGAAGGGGCCTCCCTGTCTAACCCCACAAAAGGTGGGGAAGTAGGGCCCAATTTCCTCGTTAATGTTCACCGCAGTGCGACCCGATGACACCATCTGCATGACCCGGGACACCCAGCGATCATCAAACCCTTTCTTGAGAAACACCTCCCAAAGGAAAGGCCAGCTAACCGTGTCATACGCCTTATGAAAGTCAATCTTCAGGAACACTGCTTTGAGGTTTTTGGAGCGGACCTTGTGCAGGACTTCGTGGAAGACCAGTACCCCATCCAAGATGTAACAGCCCTGAATAAAGGCGGATTGGTCCGGATGGGTGATTCGATCAGCTAAAGGGGCCACCCTATTGGCGTACCCCTTGGCAAGAATGCGGAAGATCACATTGATCACCGTGATAGGGCAGAATTGGCTGATGTCGGAGGCACCCGGGACCTTTGGAACCAAAGTGATAATCCCATAGTTTAGGCGCTTGAGGTCGATGGAGCCAACATCGAACTCCTCAAAGAGAGCCATGACCTCCTGCTTGATGACAGGCCAGAACGTCTGGAAGAACTTCACTAGGAGGTCGTCAGGTCCCGGGGCGGATGAGGGGTTCATCCCTTTAATCGCAAGCCACACTTCCTCCTCGGAGAACGGGGCCGTGAGGATCGCATTGCCCGCGGCCGAGATGCACTGCGAGCCCTCCCAGAAGTGGGGCGCAAGAGCTAAGCCCCCCTAGGGGGGCTGAAAATAGGTCGCGATAGAAACCGTCAATGTGGGCGCGTATGTCAGCAGGCCGCTTCAAGAGGGTCTCCCCATCCCACAGAAGTGGGATGGTATTACGCCGCTGATAACCCACAAGTATAGGGGATAATTGTAGCCTCTTTCGATAAGTAAGAGTGTTGAACCCAACGAGGAGCTAAAGGTAGAACAAATATTCTCTCAAGTCCTATCTGCGACTGATACGACTCTACGCACGCTTAGTGTTCTCTTTACCTAGAACAAGTATGAAACTAGAAGTACTTTGTAGGTGTTGTTGGATAGGTTTGCAAGAATATTAAGAACGCGTAAATAAAAAGTAGGGGCTGTTTAGATAAAGATGCAATAAAGTAAATATAGAGAGTGTGGAAAAGTGGTGGTAGGAGTTGTGAAATTGTCCCTAAGCAATTGACTACGTTACTAGACCGATAATCACTATTGCAATTCTATTTGAGGGAGAGGCATAAGCTAACATACTTTCTCTTCTTGGATCATATGCACTTATGATTGGAACTCTAGCAAGCATCTACAACTACTAAAGATCATTAAGGTAAAACCCAACCGTAGCATTAAAGTATCAAGTCCCCTTTATCCCATACACAAAAACCTACTTACTCAGGTCTGTGCTTATGTCACTCGCGCCACCCACCATAAGCAAATCATGAACATATTGCAAACCCTACAGTGGGGATCCCTCACACTTGCGCGACATGGAGAGCAACATAGGACGGCACCAATAATAAAACATTCAACTCAAACCAATAATATCAATTCATCAATCACCGATAAGCCAACGAAAATCTACTCAGATATCATAGGATGGCAACACATCATTGGATAATGATATGAAGCATAAAGCACCATGTTCAAGTAGAGGGTACAATGGGTTGCGGGAGAGTGGACCGCTGTAGATAGATGGGGGAAGGTGATGGAGATGTTGGTGAACATGGCAGCGGTGTTGGTGAAGATCACGGTGATGATGATGGCCCCCGGCAGCGTTTGGGCGCCACCGGAAGCAAGGAGGAGAGAGCCCCCCTTCTTCTTCTTCTTCATTGACCTTCTCCCTAGATGGGAGAAGGGTTTCCCCTCTGGTCCTTGGCTCCCATGGCGTGGGAGGGGCGAGAGCCCCTCCGAGATTGGATCTATCTCTCTGTCTCTCTCTGTTTCTGCGTTCTCTGATTCTGCCCTTCCACTGTTTCTTTTATATCCGGAGATCCGTAACTCCGATTGGGGTGAATCTTTCGCCCAGATTTCTCTCATAAAATTAGCTTTCTTGCAGAAAAAGAAGAGCATCCGCCACCTTACGGGTGCCCACGAGGGTCCAGGGCGCGCCTGCCCCCCTGGGGCGCGCCCCCTACCTCGTGGCCCCCTTGGGCATCGTCTCGCGTTGATTCTTCCTCCCAAAAATCACAAATATTCCAAAATAATTCTCCGTCCGTTTTTATCCCGTTCGGACTCTGTTTGATATTGGGTTTCTGTGAAACATAAAACATGCAACAAACAGGAACTGGCACTGGGCACTGGATCAATATGTTAGTCCCCAAAAATAGTATAAAAAGTTGCCAAAAGTATATGAAAGTTGAATAATATTGGCATGGAACAATCAAAAATTATAGATATGACGGAGACGTATCAGCATCCCCAAGCTTAGTTCCTGCTTGTCCTCGAGTAGATAAATGATAAAAAAGATAATTTTTGATGTGGAATGCTACCTAGCATAATCTTGATCATATGTCTAATCATGGCATGAATATTAAGACACGAGTGATTCCAAGCAATAGTCTATCATTTGACATAAAAACGATAATACTTCGAGCATACTAATAAAGCAATCATGTCTTTTCAAAACAACATGGCCAAAGAAAGTTATCCCTACAAAATCATATAGTCTGGCTGTTGCTCTATCTTCATCACACAAAGTATTTAATCATGTACAACCCCGATGACAAGCCAAGCAATTGTTTCATACTTTAATAATCTCAAACTTTTTCAACTTTCACACAATACATGAGCGTGTGCCATTGACATAGTGCTATAGGTGGAATAGAAAATGATGGCGGGGGTTATATGGAGAAGACAAAAAAGGAGAAAGTCTCACATCGATGCGGCTAATCAACGGGCTATGGAGATGCCCATCAATTGATGTCAATGTGAGGAGTAGGGATTGCCATGCAATAGATGCACTAAGAGCTATAAGTGTATGAAAGCTCAAACTGAAACTAAGTGGGTGTGCATCCAACTTGCTTTCTCATGAAGACCTCGGGCATTTGAGGAAGCCCATCGTCGGAATATACAAGCTAAGTTCAATAATGAAAATTCCCACTAGTATGAAAGTGAAAGCATAGGAGACTCTCTCTATGAAGAACAAGGTGCTATTCTGAAGCACAAGCGTGGTAAAAGGATAGTAACATTGCCCCTTCTCTCATTTTTTTATTTTCTTCTCTCTTTTTTGAATAGGCTTCTTTGGCCTCTCCCTTTTTTTATTTAGGCTTCGTTGGCCTCTTTTTTTTATTAAGTCCGGAGTCTCATCCCGACTTGTGGGAGAATCATAGTCTCCATTATCCTTTCCTCACTGGGGCAATGCTCTAATAATGATGATCATCACACTTTTATTTACTTACAACTCAATATTACAACTCGATATCTAGAACAAAGATATGACTCTATATGAATGCCTCCGGCGGTGTACCGGGATGTGCAATGATCTAGCATAGCAAAGATATCAAAAAATGGACAAACATCATGCTAGCTATCTTACGATCATGCAAAGCAATATGATAATGAAAAGCTCAAGTCATGTATATGATGATGATGGAAGTTGCATGGCAATATATCTCGGAATGGCTATGGAAATGCCATGATAGGTAGGTATGGTGGCTGTTTTGAGGAAGATATAAGGAGGCTTATGTGTGACAGAGCGTATCATATCACGGGGTTTGGATGTACCGGCGAAGTTTGCACCAACTCTCGAGGTGAGAAAGGGCAATGCACGGTACCGAAGAGGCTAGCAATGATGGAAGGGTGAGAGTGCGTATAATCCATGGACTCAACATTAGTCATAAAGAACTCATACACTTATTGCAAAAATCTACAAGCCATTGAAAGCAAAGTACTATGCGCATGCTCCTAAGGGGATAGATTGGTAGGAAAAGACCATCGCTCGTCCCCGACCGCCACTCATAAGGAAGACAATCAATAAATAAAATTGTGCTCCAACTTCATCACAAAGCGGTTCACCATACGTGCATGCTTCGGGAATCACAAACCTCAACACAAGTATTTCTACTAATCCACAGTCGCCCACTAGCATGACTCTAATATCACCACCTTTATATCACAAAACTATTGCAAGGAATCAAACATATCATATTCAGCGATCTACAAGTTTGTGTAGGATTTTATGACTAACCATGTGAATGACCAATTCATGTCATCTCTCTAAATTGATATAAGTGAAGCAAGAGAGTTTAATTCTTTATACAAAAGATATGCCCACGCTCTAACAAATATAAGTGAAGCAAAAGAGCATTCTACAAATGGCGGTTTTCTATGTGAAGAGAAACGGGCAATCCAGACTTCAAATGATATAAGTGAAGCACATGAAGCATTCATAAAGCCATACTCAAAAGATTTAAGTGAAGTGCAATGAGCATTCTATAAATCATATCTCATACCAGCATGGTGCATAAAATAAAAATGAAAACTAATGCAAAAGACGCTCCAAGACTTGCACATATCGCATGAACGAAACGAATCCGAAAACGTACCGATACTTGTTGAAGAAAGAGGGGATGCCTTCCGGGGCATCCCCAAGCTTAGACGCTTGAGTCTCCTTGAATATTTACTTGGGGTGCCTAGGGCATCCTCAAGCTTGAGCTCTTGCCTCTCTTCCTTTTCCTCATATCGAGACCTCCTCGATCAAACACTTCATCCACACAAAACTTCAACAGAAAACTCGGTAAGATCCGTTAGTACAATAAAGAAAATAAATACTCTAAGTACTGTTGCAAACCAATTCATAATTTGTTTTTGCATTGTGTCTACTGTAATATAACTTTTCCATGGCTTAATCCACTGATATAAATTGATAGATTCATCAAAACAAGCAAACTATGCATCAAAAACAGAATCTGTCAAAAACAGAACAGTTTGTAGCAATCTGAACATTCACCATACTTCTGGTACCCCAAAAATTCTACCAAACTTGGGAAAATAAACAATTTGTACAGCAAGACAGTGCAAAAGGAATCAGAACCATTTGACGTTCCAGTAAAAAATGTAAAGTCGTGCACTACAGCCAAAGTTTCTGTCCTGCACCGTACAAACCAACAAGCATTGTAAACATCCTAAAGGCAAACCTTAGCACATTATTTTTATAATACAATGCAATTTTACAAGGGGATAATTATTTTTGATGAAAAGTTTCTGTAATTAAGATTCACAAAGTTTCCGTGAGCATGAACAAAGTTCAAGGAGCTCTCCCACTTCAACAATGCTTGTCTCTCTCACTTTCATTTTCCTTTTTTAAAAGTTTTGGGTTCCCCTCTTTATTTTTTTGTTTTTATACTATATAAAAGCACACAACATAAATAAATGACTCTCTAAAACTTCCGGGTTGTCTCCTTGGCAGCGCTTTCTTTAAAGCCATTAAGCTATGCGTATAGTGCTCAAGTAATGGATCCACCCGGATCCCAAGGTATATCAAAGCCAATTTTAATTAACAAAGATTTGTAATTTAGTAGTGAACACAAAGTAACATATATCAAGTAATGACGAAGTCTAACTCTCTTCCTATGCATCGGCATGTCATAAAAGAACAATTCATGCACACATAGTAAAGGCCAATGCATAGTATAAGCAGTTTCTTGCAGTTTTATCATATTGGAAACATAGAGAGGTGGAGATATAGTTACTCTCTCATAATAATTGCAAGTAGGAGCAGAAATCACATGCATATTACATTCATCAAAATTATCATGTGCAATGGTAAAGGGCAATCCGTCAATATAATCCTTAATAAGCACAAACTTCTCTGATATAGTGTAGTTTGGAGAATTCAAAACATAATAGGACTATCATGCGTGGGTGCAATAGCAACAATTTCATGTTTAACATAAGGAACTATAGCAAGTTCATCTCCATAAGCATAATTCATATTGGCATCTTGGCCACAAGTATAGCAAGCATCATCAAAAAGGGATATTTCAAGAAAATCAACGGGATCATAGTAATCATCATAGCAATCATCCTTTGGTAAGCATGAAGGGAAATTAAACAATGTATGAGTTGAAGAGTTACTCTCATTAGAAGGTGGGCATGGGTAGCTAATCCGCTCTTCCTCCTTTTGTTCTTTGCTCTCATCGTCATCTTTTTCATCCAATGAGCTCACAGTTTCATCAATTTCTTCTTCCATAGCTTCCTGCAAAATATTAGTCTCTTCTTGGACAGCGGAGACTTTCTCAATATATGGTTTAACATAGGCATTAGAAGCATAATTATCATAACAATATTCAAGTATGGCAAAATTTTCGGATTTGTAGAGAGTAGCATCATACTTTTCAATCAAAGAAGCAATTTCATAAGCACCCTTAAAAGCAAAAAATTTCTTCAATTTGTTGCACATCATAGTAATTATAAACACCCTTAGCATACGAAGATACGATTCCATTATCAATAAACTCACATTGGTAGGGAAGGTGTTTCTTAGGGTTTTCAGAACAACAAGTAACATCACATATTTCACATAAATTCCAAGCATAGCATTGCAAATGATGAATTTGATCCAGTAAAAGTTTCCCTTTTTCAGATATACGGTGTCGCACATAACAAGCATGATCATCTAAAGATTTTCACTCAACTAAGCTAGTTGGGGTTTCAGCACGAGCACATAGGGATCGAAGATGATCCAAGTAAAAAGCTTCAGGAGTGTGATAGATTTTGAGTGGTTCTTCAACCATTGGTGTAGTAGGCACAACTAATTTTTTTGGTATTTTGAGTTTCCTACCCATAACTAAAGATAGAAAACAACTAAGAACAGAAAATAAAAATTACTTAGTGATAAAGCAAACAAGCACACACGAAAATATTCACCCCACGCTATGACTCCCCGGCAACGGCGCCAGAAAAAGGTCTTGTTAACCCACAAGTACAGGGGATAATTGTAGCCTCTTTCGATAAGTAAGAGTGTCAAACCCAATGAGGAGCTCAAGGTAGAACAAATATTCTCTCAAGTCCTATCTGCCACTCATACAACTCTACGCACGCTTAGTGTTTGCTTTACCTTGAACAAGTATGAAACTAGAAGTACTTTGTAGGTGTTGTTGGATAGGTTTGCAAGAATATAAATAATGCATAAATAAAAAGTAGGGGCTGTTTAGATAAAGGTGCAATAAAGTAAATATAGCAAGTGTGGAAAAGTGGTGGTAGGAGTTGTGAAATTGTCCCTACGCAATTGACTACGTTACTAGACCGATAATCACTATTGCAATTCTATTTGAGGGAGAGGCATAAGCTAACATACTTTCTCTTCTTGGATCATATGCACTTATGATTGGAACTCTAGCAAGCATCCGCGACTACTAAAGATCATTAAGGTAAAACCCAACCATAGCATTAAATTATCAAGTCCCCTTTATCCCATACGCAAACAACCTACTTACTCGGTGCAGGCTTACATCACTCCGCCACCCACCATAAGCAAATCATGAACATATTGCAAACCCTACAGCAGGGATCCTTCACGCTTGCGCGACACGGAGAGCACCATAGGACAGCAACAATAATAAAACATGCAACTCAAACCAATCATAGCAATTCATCAATCACCGACAGGACAACGAAAATCTACTCAGATATCGTAGGATGGCAACACATCATTGGATAATAATATGAAGCATAAAGCACCATGTTCAAGTAGAGGGTACAGCGGGTTGCGGGAGAGTGGACCACTGTAGATAGATGGCGGAAGGTGATGGAGATGTTGGTGAAGATGGCGGAGGTGTTGGTGAAGATCGCGGTGATGATGATGGCCCCCGGCAGCGTTCCGGCGCCACCGGATGCAAGGGAGAGAGCCCCCCTTCTTCTTCTTCTTCCTTGACCTTCTCCCTAGATGGGAGAGGGGTTTCTCCTCTGGTTCTTGGCTCCCATGGCATGGTAGCGGCGAGAGCCCCTTCGAGATTGGATCTATCTCTCTGTCTCTCTCTGTTTCTGCGTTCTCTGATTCTGCCCTTCCACCATTTCTTTTATATCCGGAGATCCGTAACTCCGATTGGGGTGAATATTTCGCCCAGATTTTTCTCATAAAATTAGCTTTCTTGCGGCAAAAGAAGAGCGTCAACCGCCTTACAGGGTGCCCACGAGAGTCCAGGGCGCGCCTGCCCCCCTGGGGCGCGCCCCCTGCCTTGTGGCCCCCTTGGGCACCGTCTCGTGTTGATTCTTCCTCCCAAAAATCACAAATATTTCAAAAATAATTCTCCGTCCATTTTTATCCCGTTTGGACTCCGTTTGATATTGGGTTTCTGGAAACATAAAACATGCAACAAACAGGAACTGGCACTGGGCACTAGATCAATTTGTTAGTCCCAAAAAATAGTATAAAAAGTTGCCAAAAGTATAAGAAAGTTGAATAATATTGGCATGGAACTATCAAAAATTATGGATACAACGGAGACATATAAGCCGCCTACGACCATTGGCGATCGCTTGGAAGTAAGCGGTGTTCGCGTCCCCCTTGAGGACCCACTTTTGGGTACCCCGAAGGCACCAATAAGCCTCCTCGTCAGTGTATATGACCATAAGCTGGTCCACGAAATCATAACGCAGCATCCACTCATCAGGAGAGAGGCCCACCGAGTCATCCCGAAGATCCAGGGCCTGAATGGAGTCAAGGAGGGCCTTCTTCCAAAGAGGGAGGTCCCGCCCAAGGTTCGCGCCCCACCCTTTCATGAACTGGCGAGAACGCTTGGCACAGAAGTGTCAGTCGTCCACCGCAGAGATGGACCTGTGGGATGCGAGGCGGGCCTCGAGCCAGCGGCCGCGCACGGCCTCAGTAAATCCGTTCTGGTTAAGCCAGAAGGTCTTGAAGCGGAATCTAGGGGCAGAGGGGTGATAACCCACAAGTGTAGGGGATCGCAACAGCTTTCGAGGGTAAAGTATTCAACCCAAATTTATTGATTCGACACAAGGGGAGCCATAGAATATTCTTGAGTATTAGCAGTTGAGTTATCAATTCAACCACACCTGGATAACTTAGTATCTGCAGCAAAGTATTTAGTAGCAAAGTAATATGATAACAAAGGTAACGGTAGCAAAAGTAATGTTTTTGGGTTTTGTAGTGATTGTAACAATAGCAACGGAAAAGTAAATAAGCGAAGAACAATATGTGAAAAGCTCATAGGCAATGGATCAGTGATGGATAATTATGTCGGATGCGATTCCTCATGTAATAGCTATAACATAGTGTGACACAGAACTAGCTCCAGTTCATCAATGTAATGTAGGCATGTATTCCGTAAAAGTCATACGTGCTTATGGAAAAAACTTGCATGACATCTTTTGTCCTACCCTCCCGTGGCAGCGGGGTCCTAGCGGAAACTAAGGGATATTAAGGCCTCCTTTTAAAAGATAGCCGGAACAAAGCATTAGCACATAGTGAATACATGAACAAAGCATTAGCACATAGTGAATACATGAACTCCTCAAAGATAACCGAGAAGTATCCCGATTATTGTCACTTCGGGGTTGTCGGATCATAACACATAATAGGTGACTATAGACTTGCAAGATAGGATCAAGAACACACATATATTCATGAAAACATAATAGGTTCAGATCTGAAATCATGGCACTCGGGCCCTAGTGACAAGCATTAAGCATAGCAAAGTCATAGCAACATCAATCTCAGAACATAGTGGATACTAGGGATCAAACCCTAACAAAACTAACTTGATTACATGGTAAATCTCATCCAACCCATCACCGTCCAGCAAGCCTACGATGGAATTACTCACGCACGGCGGTGAGCATCATGAAATTGGTGATGGAGGATGGTTGATGATGACGACGGCGACGAATCCCTCTCTCCGGAGCCCCGAACGGACTCCAAATCAGCCCTCCCGAGAGAGATTAGGGCTTGGCGGCGGCTCCGTATCGTAAAACACAATGAAACTTTCTCTTTGATTTTTTTCTCCGTGAGACGAAATATATGGAGTTGGAGTTGAGGTCGGCGGAGCCTCAGGGGGCCCACGAGATAGGGGGCGCGCCCGGGGGGAGGGCGCGCCCCCCACCCTCGTGGATAGGGTGTGGGCCCCCTGGTCTTGATTCTTTCACTAGTATTTTTTATATTTTCCAAAAAGTGCCTCCGTGGATTTTCAAGACATTCCGAGAACTTTTGTTTTCTACACATAAAACAACATCATGGCAGTTCTGCTGAAAATAGCGTCAGTCCGGGTTAGTTTCATTCAAATCATGCAAGTTAGAGTCCAAAACAAGGGCAACAATGTTTGGAAAAGTAGATACGTTGGAGACGTATCAACTCCCCCAAGCTTAAACCTTTGCTTGTCCTCAAGCAATTCAGTTGATAAACTGAAAGCGATAAAGAAAAACTTTTACAAACTCTATTTGCTCTTGTTGTTGTAAACATGCAAAGCCATCATTTAGGTTTCAACAAATATTATGAACTAACCATACTCACAATAACACCTAGGTCTCACAATTACTCATATCAATAGCATAATTAGCTAGCGAGCCATAATAATAAAACTCGGATGACAACACTTTCTCAAAACAATCATAACATGATATAACAAAATGGTATCTCACTAGCCCTTTCTGAGACCGCAAAACATAATGCAGAGCACCTTTAAAGATCAAGGACTGACTAAACATTGTAATTCATGGTAAAAGAGATCCAGTCAAGTCATACCCAATATAAACCAATAGTAATGAATGCAAATGACAGTGTGCTCTCCAGCGGGTGCTTTTTAATAAGAAGGGTGATGACTCAACATAAAATTAAATAGATGGGCCCTTCGTAGAGGGAAGCAGGGATTTGCAGAGGTGCCAGAGCTCGATTTTTAAATAGAGATTGAATAGCATTTTGAGCGGCATACTTTCGCTGTCAACGCAACAACTATGGGATGGCTGTATCTTCCATACTACATGCATTATAGGCAGTTCCCAAATAGAATGGTAAAGGTTTATACTCCCCCAAACACCAACAAGCATCAATCCATGGCTTGCTCGAAACAACGAGTGCCTCCTACTAACAACAGCCCTGGGGGAGTTTTTTTTAATTATTTTGATTTGCTTTGATCTTTTTGGATCATGGGACTGTGCATCCAGGTTACCGGCCCTTTCTCGTGAATGAGGAGCGGAGTCCACTCCTCTTGAGAATAACCCACCTAGCATGGAAGATATAGGCAGCCCTAGTTGTAACATGAGCTGCTCGAGCATACAAAAACAGAATTTCATTTGAAGGTTTGGAGTTTGGCACATACAAATTTACTTGGAACGGCAGGTAAATACCGCATATAGGAAGATATGGTGGACTCATATGGAATAACTTTGGGGTTTAAGGAGTTTGGATGCACAAGCAGTATTCCCGCTTAGTACAGGTGAAGGCTAGCAAAAGACTGGGAAGCGACCAACTAAGAGAGCGACAACAGTCATAAACATGCATTAAAATCAATTCACACCGAGTACAAGCATGAGTAGGATATAATCCACCATGAACATAAATATCATGAAGGCTATGTTGATTTGTTTCAACTACATGCGTGAACATGTGCCAAGTCGAGTCACTCAATTCATTAAAAGGAGGATACCATCCCATCATACCACATCATAATCATTCTAATAGCATGTTGGCACGCAAGGTAAACCATTATAACTCATAGCTTATCAAGCATGGCACAAGCAACTATAATCTCTAAATGTCATTGCAAATATGTTTACTTCATAATAAGCTGAATCAGCAACGATGAACTCATCATATTTACAAAAACAAGAGAGGTTGAGTTCATACCAGCTTTTCTCATCTCAATAAGTCTATCATATATCGTCATTATTGCCTTTCACTTGCACGACCGAATAATGTGTATAATAAAAATAGTGCACGTGCATTGGACTAAGCTGGAATCTGCAAGCATTCAACTCAAGAGAGAAGACAGGAAATATGGGCTCTAAATTAAATAAACAATCATGCATGTGAGAGCCACTAAACATTTTCAATATGGTCTTCTTGACCCCCAAAGGAAAGAAAAGAAAATAAAACTATTTACATGGGAAAACTCCCAACAAGTAAAAGAAGAACGACAAATCTTTTTGGGTTTTCATTTTAGTTTCTACTACAAGCATGGAAATCAAACTAACTAATTTTTTGGTTTTTTCTTAAGGTTTATCAAACACACAAGAAGAAAGCGAGAAAAAGGAAATGAAACTAGCATGGATAATACAATGAAAGAGTATGAGCACCGACGACTAGTGTGTGAACATGAATGTAAAGTCGGTGAGAAATAAGTACTCCCCCAAGCTTAGGCTTTTGGCCTAAGTTGGTCTAATACCAAGGACCGCTGCTACTCTCCCCGGTGTACTGGGAAGTGTAATCAGGATACCACTGGCTGCCCATCTCTGGATCCCACTGGTAAGATGATGCACGATAAGGGTCCAGTTCAGGTTCCGGCTCAGATTCAGGTTCTGGAGTGGATGCTTGGCCTCGATGAGTGTACACCGCTTCCGGTGTAACAAGAAAATTATCTGTAATCAAATCAAACAATAGAGGCGCAGGCAAAATAAATGGTCTCATTGTGTTTCTTATTAAATCTAAGGTTATACAAGAGCATCTTCTCTTTGTTGTCAACAATAAATGCGTGTGCTACCACGCTCTTGTAATCTAAAATATAAGGAGGCAATTTTGTCTCCCCTTTCTCATGGTGCCTAATGGGTATCTTAAAATGTCTAGCAAGACGTGAAGCATAGATACCTCCAAATATGGGGCCTTTTGTGCGATTCAAGCTTAGCCATTTAGCAATGACGACACCCATACTAAAACTATTGTCTGCAAACAAGGCATGTTGAAGAATGATAATATCAGGAACATTAAAGTTTCCACTATTTCCACAACCAATCAAGCATCTACTAGCATATATGGCAAAGTAGCGTAAAACAGGAAAGTGTATGCTAGAGATTTTCGCATCGGAACCCTTCTTTGGATCCTCTACAGTGATAGTGTTAACAAAGCCATCCACATCTTTACGATCGGGTTCCTCTAATTCTCCCTCAAAGGGTATCCTACATACCGCGCAAAAATCACGTAAAGACATTTTTCTCTGAATTCATCATATAAATGAAATGATACTGAAGGCGGTGACTTCTTAGGATAATAATAAAATTTTTGCACAAAAGTATTGGTAAGTAAGAGATACTGATCGATCCGGTCATGGATGAAATCGGTGAGGTCTGTATTCTCGATCAAAGAATAAAAATCTTCATGAATTCCAGCTTCTTTCAAGAAATTATCACATGGCCATTCACACGGCCGTACTTCCGCTAGGCGAGGAAAATTATACTTGGCTTTTTCCTTTTCTTTAGCTTGTTTTTCCTGAGAGCCTTGGCTAGAAGAGCCCCTTAAAAGTCTCCTTAACATTTTCTAAAAATTTCTGAAATTTTAGTAACTTCAAAATAGAAGTGAATAAAACTAAACAAGATTGATAGCAACTACTCCTACAAGTGCCTAGAGCCTATATCATGCATTAGAATTACTTGGGACCTCATGAATTTAACATGCAAGCTCAAGAACATGGTCACCTAAGAAGCAAAAAATTGCAATGAATAAAGCACTAGAACAAAAACTAATTGGACCAATGGAGGAGTCACATACCAAGCAACAATCTCCCAAAGCAGTTTTGTGAATGGAGCTTTGAGCAAGGAGATCAAAAATCGCAGCAAAACGAGCTAGAACTCGTGCTTGAGCTGGATGGGGATTTTTTGGGGGAAGAAGATGGAGTGTGTGGGTGCTGTCATAAGTGGAGGGGGCCACCAGGGGCCCACGAGACAGGGGGCACGCCCAGGGTAGGTGGGCGCGCCCTCCACTCTCGTGGCCTGGTGCTTGCCCCTCCTGCAGTGATTTCAGTGCCTAAAATCCTCAAATAATTCATAAAAAATCATACTAAATTTGCAGAGCATTTGGAGCACTTTTATTTTTGAGATATTTTTTAATGCACGGATAATTCAGAAAATAGACGGATAATACTATTTTTGCTTTATTTATTCTAAATAACAAAAAGTAAAAAAAGAGGGTACAGAAGGTTATGCCTTCTAGTTTCATCCATCTCATGATCATCAAAATGAATCCACTAACAAGGTTGATCAAGTCTTGTTAACAAACTCATTCCGAATAACACGGAACCGGAGAAATTTCGAATAACACTAAGTTACCTCAACAGGGATATGAACATCCCCAACAATAAGAATATCATACTTTTTCTTTACAGTAGGGAGAGGAAATTCAAAACCTCCAATAATAATAGTTGGGACTTTTCTAATAGAATTAATGCTATGAACTTGAGATTGTTTCCTCAGAAAGTGTACCGTATGCTCGTTACCATTAACATGAAAAGTGACATTGCCTTTGTTGCAATCAACAACAGCCCCTGCAGTATTCAAAAAGGGTCTACCAAGGATAATCGACATACTATCGTCCTCAGGAATATCAAGAATAACAAAGTCCGTTAAGATAGTGACATTTGCAACCACAACAGGCACATCCTCACAAATACCGACATGTATAGTAGTTGATTTATCAGCCATTTGCAAAGATATTTCAGTAGGTGTCAACTTATTCAATTCAAGTCTATGATATAAAGAGAGAGGCATAACACTAACACCGGCTCCAAGATCACATAAAGCAGTTCTAACATAATTTCTTTTAATGGAGCATGGTATAGTTGGTACCCCCGGATCTCCAAGTTTCTTTGGTATACCACCTTTAAAAGTGTAATTAGCAAGCATGGTGGAAATTTCAGCTTCCGGTATCTTTCTTTTATTTGTAATGATATCCTTCATATACTTAGCATAAGGATTAACTTTGAGCATATCAGTTAAGCGTGTACGTAAGAAGATAGGTCTAATCATTTCAGCAAAGCGCTCAAAATCCTCATCATCCTTTGTCTTGGATGGTTTAGGAGGAAAGGGCATGGGTTTCTGAACCCATGGTTCTCTTTCTCTACCGTGCTTCCTAGCAACAAAATCTCTCTTATCATAACGTTGATTCTTTGATTGTGGGTTATCAAGATCAACAACAGGTTCAATCTCTACATCATTATTTTTGCTAGGTTGAGCATCAACATGAACATTATCATTAACATTATCACCAGGTTCATGTTCATCACCTGATTGTGTTTCAAACATCGTAAATGAAATATCATTGGGATTCTCGTGTGTGTCTCTGAGGTTCACTAGAAGCATGCAAAGTCCTATCGTCTTTCTTTTTCTTCTTTTTAGAAGAACTAGGTGCCTCTAAATTATTTCTCTGAGAATCTTGCTCGATTCTCTTAGGGTGGCCTTCAGGATACAAAGGTTCCTGAGTCATTCTACCAGTTCTAGTAGCCACTCTAACAGCAAAGTCATTTTTATTATTTAATTCCTCAAGCAAATCATTTTGAGCTTTAAGTACTTGCTCAGCATGAGTAGCAACCATAGAAGCATATTTGCTAATGAGTTTGAGTTCACCTTTAACTCTAGCCATATTATCGCTCACGCGTCCTATCTCGAAAGCATTATTCTTTAACTCTCTACCAACATAAGCATTAAAACTTTCTTGTCTAGCCATAAAGTCATCAAATTCATCTAAGCACGGGCTATGAAATTTAGTAGAGGGGATTTCAACTTTATCATATCTATAGAGAGAATTTACCTTTACTACCTGTGTCGGGTTATCAAGACAATGTGGTTCTTCAACAGATGGTATATTAAGACCATGTATTTATTCAATAGGTGGTAAATTCTTAACATCTTCAGCTTTAATACCTTTTTCTTTCATTGATTTCTTTGCCTCTTGCATATCTTCAGGACTGAGAGATAAAACACCTCTCTTCTTCGGAGTGGGTTTAGGAATAGGCTTAGGAGCTGGCTCAATTGGTTCAGGAATTGGCTCAGGAAGAGTCCAATTATTTTCATTAGTCAACATATTATTCAATAGTAATTCAGCTTCGTCGACTGTTCTTTCCCTGAAAACACAACCAGCACAACTATCCAAGTAGTCCTTGGAAGCATCATTTAGTCCATTATAAGAGATATCAAGTGTTGGTGTCAAAACCGGCGGATCTCGGGTAGGGGTTCCCGAACTATGCGTCTAGGCGGATGGTAACAGGAGACAAGGGACACGATGTTTTTACCCAGGTTCGGGCCCTCTCGGTGGAGGTAAAACCCTACTCCTGCTTTATTAATATTGATGATATGGGTAGTGCAAGAGTAGATCTACCACGAGACCAGAGAGGCTAAACCCTAGAAGCTAGCCTATGGTATGATTGTTGTTCGTCCTATGGACTAAAACCCTCCGGTTTATATAGACACCGGAGAGGGCTAGGGTTACACATAGTCGGTTACAATGGTAGGAGATCTACATATCCGTATCGCCAAGCTTGCCTTCCACGCCAAGGAAAGTCCCATCCGGACACAGGACGAAGTCTTCAATCTTGTATCTTCATAGTCTTGGAGTCTGGCCAAAGATGATAGTTCAGCTATCCGGACACCCCCTAGTCCAGGACTCCCTCAGTAGCCCCTGAACCAGGCTTCAATGACGACGAGTCCGGCGCGCATGTTGTCTTCGGCATTGCAAGGCAGGTTCCTCCTCCGAATACTTCATAGAAGATTTTTGAACACCAGGATAGTGTCCGGCTCTGCAAAATAAGTTCCACATACCACCGTAGAGAGAATAATATTTACACAAGTTCAATCTGCTGACGTATTTCGTGGTGTGCCATCACACCACGACCAAGCCTTTATTCGAATCGTTTTTACTGTTCCACCTCAGCGCGTTTAGCGAAGCAGTTTCCTTGGCACGTCTTGTCAAAGCAGAGATCGTGTCCCCTTATTCCAGGATTCTCATCAATATGGGCGTGGGTAACCCAACCGGGCCCGTTGGCACGCCCCCTCTATCGAAGGCGAGTCCCAAACGGCCACGGGGAGGGCTCTTGGTATTCAACCTCTTTATAACGAGACCAAGGCCTGCTCCTTTCTTTCAATCGAATCCGCCCTTCGCCTTGAGTTCCAACACCCAAAGCTCCAGATTCAGGTGCTTCGGACCTTCGATAATGTCCGGCTCCGACCTGCAAGGCCGGTGGATGCCTTCTTCCATCACGGAAGAAGACGTGCTAAAGCTGAGAGACGCCAGGTATCTAATCGGCAAAATTTCGCATAGGCTGCCTGCCCAAGGGCAGGTTATTCCCACTCCCGAGCCTGGTGAGAGCGTGGTGTTCATATCTCACTTCCTTTGGGGTTTAGGCTTTTCGACAGACCCCTTTGTGAGGGGGCTCATGTTTTATTATGGGCTGGAATTCCACGACTTGGATCCGGAGTCCATCCTCCACATCTCATCGTTCATTGTCGTATGCGAAGCCTTCCTCCGCATTACCCCTCACTTCGCATTGTGGCTCAAGACCTTCAATGTGGAGCCGAAGATGATCAAGGGGCGGCAGGTAGAGTGCAGAGGGGCTGTTATAAGCAAGAGTGCTGACGCTCCATGGCCCGAGGGCTCTTTTCAAGAGGAGCATGGTTCGTGGCAACAGGAGTGGTTTTACATCACCGCTCCCAGGGGCACCAGATGGGTGGCGCCACCTGCCTTTCGCTCGGGTCCTCCACAACGGCTGGCGTCATGGGTCAACAAAGGGCTTGACTGGGGGCCGTCCAAGGACGTACCTCTGTTGCAGGGCTGTATTCGAGACCTCCAAGAGAGGGAGATCAATCTGGTTGTAGTGGCGTAGGTCATGCTGATTCGGCGCCTTCTGCCCTGCAAACGTCGACCCCTCCGCCTGTGGGAATTCAATCCGGAGGGACCACGATCTCTCCAACACTTCATGGGCGCGACGCCCGTGGAGATGTATAAATTGTTCTTCGGATCACAAGAGATGTGCCCGAACTTGACCGAGGACGCAGGTCTGAGCTGCAATCGCCCGGATACTCAAGTAAGTAGTCATGTGCCCAGACACGCTATCCGTACATTTATCATAAACTTGCCCTTTAAAGAGCTGTCCCTTGAACAGGACTGAATAGCGAAAGCAAAGCTGATAAGGTGTCCGGGCCCCCTCCCTGAGACCACGCCGGATCCTGTGTTAACCAAGATGCTGGTGGCTGCGCGTTTAGAAGAAGGCGAAGGCGAGAACAAGGAAGCTACTGCCTCCGCAGAGGAGGCTTTCAAGGAAGGGGGATCGAGAATCCCTTGCTCCAGGGGGAGAAGAGGACCGCTTCTGAAGATCCGGAGGCCAAGGCCTCAAAGCGGGGGAAGAGATCTTCACCAGAGGGTCCTGCGCCAGGAGAAGCCCCGGCCGCACTATTTCCCCAAGGGAATCAGCCCTCCAGCGAGCCGTAAGTAGAAAGGGGAGTTTTGTAATAAGGGACATCCTTGTTTTTATTTCTGAAGATAACCGAAGTTTTACCTTGTAGTTCGGATCTCAGCCCTTCTCAGCAGAGCTCATCCTCGGGGGATCTTTGTCCGGAGATGATGGAGAGCGAAATGCCTCCATCTGCCGCACCGTCAGGCGGGGCGGACAACCCTGAGGTGTCGTCGCGGAGGGTTTCCCCGAGTCCGAAGGGGCCGGGAGGTCCGGCACCAACTGGTGTACGGCCGGAGGAGCTGAAGGATCTGCTCGGGTAAGTGTTTATCTCAGAAGATCATCGTGCGTTAATGGGTATGGTGATTGAAAGGATTTCATCCACTGAGAGCGGATTGCATGAAGCCATCAGAAGTTTATTGACGGGGTTTGAGGTACGTGAAAATGATATACCTTCTGACAGTTTTGCATATAGAATGCGCCCCGTATAGATAGTAGCCCCTGAGACTCGGTACGTTGTCGAGAGTGACAGCGCGCCGAGGATCATAATCTCAGTTGTAAGATGTCGCCTGTCCTATATAGGTGGCGGAGCATCCGGTGGCTAGCCGGACTGATCAATTTGCTGAACTAAAGCGGCAACTTTACGTGGCGGATGCGGACATCGCGCTTGTCAATAAGCGGCTTGACGAGTCACAAGGTATGCAACTTCTTCGCGGACACCTGGTAAGGGAGCTTGACGCCCATGCCTTACAACATGTATGCTTTATGCAGATGGTGCCGCTGCTATGGAGAACCTTCGGGCGGAGCTAGCCGAAGTCAAGGAGCAAGCCAGAAAAAGTGATGCGGCTACCTTGAGGGCGGCCGAAGAGCTAAAAGCCGAACAGGCTGCTCACTGCCGAAGCAAGGAAGAAATGGCCGAAATGGCCGGGAATTTGAAGAATGCTACCGACCGCTGCGAGTTTCTTGAAAAAGAACATCGAGCGGAGCAAGAGGACCTGAAGAAGGCCACCGCCGAGGCCAAGGATGCCCGCTCTGCGATGAGAGCTATAAAGGAGGAGCTACGTCAAGCCGGGGATATCGCGGCTGGAAAGCCCTTTCTGCTGTGGAGGAAGTTCACGGATCCGAAGTATGCTCAGTTGGGCCAGCTGTGGGGTGCGGAGGATGCTTATCTGGATTTGGCGGCGAGTGCCGCAGACGCGGTCGCACACTTCCGAGGCCAAAAGGATCACGGAATGGAAGAGTTTTTTTGGTCGCAGTTCCATAGTCCAGAGCGTTCGCTTCCATTGACCGATCGTTTGGCCGAATAGGCTGAGCTGAATAGGTTGTCCGGACTTGCCATGAAGGATGTCGTGACTCATTTGTGGCTGAAAAGGCCCGAGACGAAGAGTTATTTTGGCTTGGTGCAGCAGTTCCTTGATGCGGTGCCGCATATTGATGCAATGAAGCGGTCGGCATGCATAGAGGGAGCGTGGATGGCTCTTTCCCGTGTCAAGACATCCTGGACAGAGATGAAGGCCACCGATGTTGCATCCCAGGATTCGGACAGAAGCCGAGTACCTACCGAGCACTATTTTGAGGAAGTCCTGCAGGGCGCTCGTTTAATAGAGACGCAGTGCTCGAAGAATATTATGTTCAAATGACATATATGATTTGTGAAACCATGTTTCAATATGATATAAGGGCTTTTTATACTTGTGCGTTCAAGTATTGAAATACCTCCTGTGCGGCCGTTAATGTATATGTATATATAACCTGAAAGATGGCAGTCTTCGGCTTTAGCCCCCACGCACATAGTGCGGGGGTGTTTGCAAAAAAGCGCATTTTCACACTTAATCCAACGTCTTGGTCCTGTGAAGGAGGTGACAGCGTTGCAAACTAGGCAACCGGACTATAATGCTTTATCACTTTCACTTAGCCATAGGAGTTCGATGGTGGGGCTACTATATAGCCCCTAGGGGCACCGCGCTCACCCGAATTCGGGGCGCGTATGTGCCTGACCGGGAAATGGCCCTTTGTTAATGCGGAGGAATTCTAAACATTCCGGTGGGCCATCGAGTGGTTGACCAGTCTCACGCTATATCATGACAGTCAGTTTTCGGCTTTCTCTACTGAGGTGCTCACTAGGCCGAAGCGGGGCACAATCGCAGTAGTTCTCCTAGTGCCGCGTTAGCCGATAGAGCGGAACGTAAGGAAGCAAAACACAGGAGCCGGGGAAACCAAACATTTGACCAAAGACATGATTCGGAGCTGATGCATATAAGGCCTAACTCGAGACGCCGAACACTCCCTAAGGTATTCGGTCTTTATGAAAGCAGGCGAACAATCCCTAAGCCCCTAGTGTCCGGTAGGCATAAAAAATTTCGACGCGGCTGATGCCAAACGCCAGCCTCCTCCTCGGCTATAGCAAGAAACCGGGGATGTGTAACAACAAGAGACATAAAAAAGGTTTACGCAGGTCTTAATGAAAAGAATCCTTGCAATGGGTCCCTCGCACGCTCTATTTGTGTCTCCGTTGTGCCGTGTCCTGGACGGGTGTAGCACAGTGTTCATCTGTAAAAGAGAAGAACTTAGTTGGAAAAAAAGATCGTGTGAAAAATGTATTTTAAAATAAACAGAGTATGATTCAAAAAATGAATAACATTGTGCTTTATTGTCTCTTGTTGTACATGCGTGGAGCCCCTTGTAAGGGGGTAGGCGGCTAGTAAGCCCCTTGTTTATTTATACCGGACTCGCCTAACCGTGTCCGGGGTCTGAATGACCTGTTTGAGTGCTTTGATCAGCAAAGCCGGATTAGTGTGTGGCTGTCAAGGCAGGCTCACGTTCTTCCATATTCGAGGAACACTCGAAGTTTCCCTTTAATGAGATGATGCCGCGTGGACCGGGCATTTTAAGTGTAAGAGATGCGTAATGCGGTATTGCGTTAAAACGGGCGAAAGCTTCGCGTCCCAATAGTGCTTGATAGCTACTTTTAAATGGGGCGATGTGGAAGACTAACTTTTCACGACGGAAGTTGTCGGATGAGCCGAACACAACTTCTAGTAGTAGAGAGCCCGTACAATGGGCATATGGGCCTGGCATCACTCCTTTAAAGGAAGTGTTGCTATGGCGAATTTTGGTTAGGTCTATCCCCATTCTGCGGATTGTGTCCTGATATAGCAGGTTTAGATCACTGCCGCCGTCCATTAGGACTTGTGTAAATTGTAGTCTGTCGATTATAGGATCTAATATCAAGGCAGTCCATCCTGTGCTCCGGATACTTCCGGAGTAGTCCTGATGGTCAAAGGTGATTGGTTTTGACAGCCAGTGTTGGGACTCCGCTGGGGTAGACCGTGCGGCGCGTATTTCAATGGGCACCGCTCTATTTTTCCCCATTGTCACTTGAAGCGAGTTTACTGTTTTGATCTCTTGTGGGAAATTCCTTTGTTTTCCGGTGCTCTGCTTGTGGGGTTCGTCATCGTCCTCACTTGGTGTGTCGAGCCCCTTGTGTTCGGAGTTAAGTCGGCCGGACTGTTTGAAGACCCAACAATTTCTGTGGGTATGGTTTCCAGGCTTCCCGGGGGTACTGTGGATTTGGCATGTCTTGTCCAAGATTTTGTTTAGGTTGGATAGCTCGTCGCGGTTGTCCTTAAGAGGCAGTTTTTTGTTGTTCTGCCGAGAGCTTTTGAATCCGGCGTTGACTGCCATGCTCTTTGGACTATTTCCCTTAGTCCGGTGCTGGTCCTTGCTGCGTCGTGGTTTCCCATTTCCATCCCTGACTTCGGACGTACTTGGGTCGCTGGTACTGCACCTTGCCAGCCAGCTATCTTCTCCGCAAAGCGGTCATGAGGCTTGTTAATGCGGCCATTGTTCTTGGCTTTTCCTGGCCGAGGTGTCTGGCGAGCCATTCGTCTCGGACGTTATGTTTGAAAGCTGCTAAGGCTTCGGCATCCGGACAGTCGACTATTTGGTTCTTTTTGGTGAGGAACCTGTTCTAGAATTTGCGGGCTGACTCTCCGGGCTGTTGAGTGATGTGACTTAAATCGTCTGCATCCGGAGGGCGGACATAAGTCCCCTGAAAATTTGCCCAAAACACATCCTCGAGCTCTTCCCAACTTCCAATGGTATTTTCTGGGAGGCTTTTGAGCCAATGCCGGGCTGGCCCTTTGAGCTTGAGGGGTAGTTATTTTATGGCGTGGAGGTCATCTCCTCTAGCCATATGTATGTGCAGGATGTAATCCTCAATCCAGACTCCAGGGTCTGTTGTTCCGTCGTATGCCTCTATGTTTACGGGCTTGAATCCCGCTGGAAATTCATGATCCGGCACCTCATCGGTGAAACATAGGGGGTGTGCGGCGCCCCTGTATTTGGGTGTGCCGTGATGTTCGAATACTCGACGTGTCGTATTGCTTTCTAGAGCTTGCTTTCTTGGCCCATAGATAGACCTGACCGGGCCATCCTTTTGGTGTGTATCCTTATGCGGATCGCGTGCCGGCTTGTGTGCGGCGCCGCTTGCCGCTCTATGTTTGCCATGTGGTCGTCTATCCGACCGGGCAGCCTGTTTGTTTTTTGATTGTGGGGGCTCTACGGCCTCCTCGTCAAACTCGGGCAGTAGTTTACGCTTCGGGTAGCTCTTTGTTTGGCGACTATCGCCATATTTGTATGTGGTGTTGAGTACTTTGCTCCATCTTATTCTAAGTGCGTCTTCCGCTGTTTTGAGCTTCCACTTATGCTTCTTCAGACTACGTGCAGTGGTGACAAGCCTTTTGTGGAGGTTCTTCTGCTCCAACGATGTGTCCGGGGTGAGATTGTCCGGATTGTTATCTTCGTCGGGGACGGATTGTTTATCCAAGTTATCCTGTTCGGATGGTTTCTCGAGGGCATGTTCGTCGTCCACCGTTTCGCCTTGCTCTATGGCTGGGTCTGTATGGGTGATGTCTTTGTTGAGGCGGGACTTTGAGCGGCGCTTACGTCGCTGTTTTGACTGCTTCTCGAGGGAATTATCCTTCGCAGCGTCCCATTGTTCCTCGTTATCGCTTCCTTTAGGTGTATCCACCATATATACATCGTGAGTTGAGGTGGCTTTCCAGAGCCCTGTAGGCGCTGGTTCTTGGTCGTCTCCTGCATCGTCGTCCATACCGTCGATGTCTTCGGAGTCAAAGTCGAGCATGTCGGTTAAATCATCGACAGTGGCTACAAAGTGGGTGGTGGGTGGGCGTTGAATTTCTTGTCCGCATCCCAACCATCCTGACCATAATCCGGCCAGGGCTCTCCTGATAAAGAGAGACACTTTAGCGAATTCAGGATGTCGCCAAAGGGCGAGTGCTGAAAGATGTCCTCAGCGGTGAACTCCATGATCGACGCCCAATCGGATTCGATTGGCAGGGGCGCGGAAGGTTCGGAGTCCGGAGACGAGTCCGGCACCTAGGAGTCACGAGCTTCACAAAGGATAGGGTTGGTATTCGGCTCTATCATCGTAGAGTTAGCAGCCCCTGAGGCAGTGTCCAGCCACCCGTCCTCGATCGGCGCAGTCGGCTCCGAACTAAGGGTCGGAGCGGACACTTGTGCGGCCTCCAGGACACTGTCCGGCAGCAGAGCTAGATCATGCCCATCGTGATAGTGCGGCGCGCTTGGCTGTGGCTCGAACCCGTCGAAGATCAAGTCTCCGCAGACGTCAGCCGTATAGTTCAAACTTCCAAATCTGACCTGATGGCCAGGGGCGTAGCTTTCAATCTGCTCCAGATGGCCAAGTGAATTGGCCCGCAGTGCAAAGCCGCCGAATACGAAGATTTGTCTGGGGAGAAAAGTCTCACCCTGGACCGCGTCGTTGGTGATGATCGAAGGAGCCATCGGGCCTAAAGGTGATGACATAGAGGAACTCTCAATGAAAGCACCAATGTCGGTGTCAAAACCGCGGATCTCGGGTAGGGGGTCCCGAACTATGCGTCTAGGCGGATGGTAAGAGGAGACAAGGGACACGATGTTTTTACCAAGGTTCGGGCCCTCTCGGTGGAGGTAAAATCCTACTCCTGCTTGATTAATATTGATGATATGGGTAGTACAAGAGTAGATCTACCACGAGATCAGAGAGGCTAAACCCTAGAAGCTAGCCTATGGTATGATTGTTGTTCGTCCTACGGACTAAAACCCTCCGGTTTATATAGACACCGGAGAGGGCTAGGGTTACACAGAGTCGGTTACAATGGTAGGAGATCTACATAGCCGTATCACCAAGCTTGCCTTCCACGCCAAGGAAAGTCCCATACGGACACGGGACAAAGTCTTCAATCTTGTATCTTCATAGTATTGAAGTCCGGCCAAAGATGATAGTTCGGCTATCCGGACACCCCCTAGTCCAGGACTCCCTCATCAAGTATTTCATTTTTCTTAAGAGGATGATCAGGAAAAGCATTAAGTAATCGGAGAAGCCTCCCCCAAGCTTGTGGGAGACTCTCTTATTCGATTTGCATAAAATTATATATTTCCCGTAAGGCAGCTTGTTTCTTATGAGCAGGGAAATATTTAGCAGAGAAGTAATAAATCATATCCTGGGGACTACGCACACAACCAGGAGCAAGAGAATTATACCAAGTCTTAGCATCACCCTTTAATGAGAACGGAAATATCTTAAGGATATAATAATAGCGAGATTTATCATCATGAGTAAACAGGGTGGCTATATCATTCAACTTGGTAAGATGTGCCACAACAGTTTGATTCAAGGCCATAAAAGGATCCGATTCAACTAAAGTAATAATCTCGGGATCAACAGAGAATTCATAATCCTTATCAAGAATACGATAGGTGAAGTAGCAAAAGCAGGGTCAGGTTTCATTCTAGCATTAAGAGACTGTTGCTTCCATTTAGCTAATAATTTCTTAAGATCATATCTATCATTGCAAGCAAAGATAGCTCTATCAGCTTCTTCATTCATAACATAACCCTCGGGAACAACAGGCAATTCATAATCATTGGGAGAACTTTCATCACCACTATCATCAATAATAGCATCTTCAATAATTTCATTCTCTCTAGCCCTAGCAAGTTGTTCATCAAGAAAATCACCTAATGGCAAAGTAGTATCACGCACAGAAGTAGTTTCATCATAAGTATCATGCATAGAAGAAGTGGCATCATCAATAACACGCGACATATCAGAATTCATAGCAGTAGCAGGTTTAGGTGTCGCAAGTTTACTAATAACAGAAGGAGAATCTAGTGCGGAGCTAGATGGCAGTTCCTTACCTCCCCTCATAGTTGAGGGCAAAATCTTGGTTCTTTCGTCTTTCAAGTTCCTCATAGTGATCAACAAATATAAATCCCAGGTGACTCAGAGAATAGAGCTATGCTCCCCGGCAACGGTGCCAGAAATTAGTCTTGATAACCCACAAGTGTAGGGGATCGCAACAGCTTTCGAGGGTAAAGTATTCAACCCAAATTTATCGATTCGACACAAGGGGAGCCAAAGAATATTCTTGAGTATTAGCAGTTGAGTTGTCAATTGAACCACACCTGGATAACTTAGTATCTGCAGCAAAGTATTTAGTAGCAAAGTAATATGATAATAAAGGTAACGGTAGCAAAAGTAATGGTTTTGGGTTTTGTAGTGATTGTAACAATAGCAACGGAAAAGTAAATAAGTGAAGAACAATATGTGAAAAGCTCGTAGGCAATGGATCAGTGATGGATAATTATGTTGGATGTGATTCCTCATGTAATAGCTATAACATAGGGTGACACAGAACTAGCTCCAGTTCATCAATGTAATGTAGGCATGTATTCCGTAAATAGTCATACGTGCTTATGGAAAAGAACGTGCATGACATCTTTTGTCCTACCCTCCCGTGGCAGTGGGGTCCTAGCGGAAACTAAGGGATATTAAGGCCTTCTTTTAATAGAGAGCCGAAACAAAGCATTAGCACATAGTGAATACATGAACTCCTCAAACTACGGTCGTCACCGAGAAGTATCCCGATTATTGTCACTTCGGGGTTGTCGGATCATAACACATAATAGGTGACTATAGACTTGCAAGATAGGATCAAGAACACACATATATTCATGAAAACATAATAGGTTCAGATCTGAAATCATGGCACTCGGGCCCTAGTGACAAGCATTAAGCATAGCAAAGCCATAGCAACATCAATCTCAGAACATAGTGGATACTAGGGATCAAACCCTAACAAAACTAATTTGATTACATGGTAAATCTCATGCAACCCATCACCGTCCAGCAAGCCTACGATGGAATTACTCACGCACGGCGGTGAGCATCATGAAATTGGTGATGGAGGATGGTTGATGATGACGACGGTGACGAATCCCTCTCCCCGGAGCCCCGAACAGACTCCAGATCAGCCCTCCTGAGAGAGATTAGGGCTTGGCGGCGGCTCCGTATCGTAAAACGCGATGAAACTTTCTCTCTAATTTTTTTCTCCGCGAGACAGAATATATGGAGTTGGACTTGAGGTCGGCGGAGCCTCAGGGGGCCCACGAGACAGGGGGGCGCGCCCCCCACCCTCGTGGACAGGGTGTGGGCCCCCTGGTCTTGATTCTTTCGCTAGTATTTTTTATATTTTCCAAAAAGTGCCTCCGTGGATTTTCAGGACATTCCGAGAACTTTTGTTTTCTACACATAAAACAACATCATGGCAGTTCTGCTGAAAACAGCATTAGTCCGGGTTAGTTTCATTCAAATCATGCAAATTAGAGTCCAAAACAAGGGCAAAAGTGTTTGGAAAAGTAGATACGTTGGAGACGTATCAAGGGGGGCGTTCATCCTGAGACGAAAGAAGCAGAGGAACGTGGTCCGACCCAATACGCCCGATGGCGCGGAGAGAGCCAAGAGGGCACCTCAGCTCCCACTCAGGAGTGACCAAGACCCTATCCAACACGGAGCGAGTCGGGTCAGCCTGGCGGTTGGTCCAGGTGAACCTGGCACCAATCCTATCTAATTCCTGTAGACCGAGTTCAGCCATGCAGTCGTTAAACATCTGCATGCGCGGGAAGTTCAGTAGATCGTTATTCTTATCCTCCGCAAAACGGAGGAGGTTGAAGTCACCACCGATGACGACCGGGAGGCGGGCCACTGACACCTTCCTCCTGAGCTCATCGAGGAAGAGTGCCGAGCGTCGGTGATCGGCGGGACCATAAACTACAATGATCTCCCATTTGAAGTTCAGGGCACACTCGAAGATTTCCATGCTTACGAAGAACTCGCCCCTAACCATGCTACCAACCTCAAAAGTGGCATCCTTGACACCTAATAGGATGCCACCAGAGTGCCTGGCGATCGCACTAGAAGGGAGCCAATGCCAGGCAAACAAGTGAGTGCTCAGGTGCTCGAGCTCGGCTAGGGTGAAGTCAGTTCACATGGTCTCTTGGATTGCTACAATGTCAATTCGCTCCTCGCGCATGTATTCGATGAGTTGGCGGTGTCGGCCATCCTGGCCTAAACCGCGGATGTTCCAGAAGAAAGTCTGCATTAAACCGCCATTGAGGGGCTGCTAGACCCCAGGACATGGGAGGCGCTTTGTGCACGAAGGGTAGCGGTGCGAGACCGGGTGCGGCCGCAGATCTCCAGGGGGGCGGGTGCAGCCGGGCGGGATGGCGGGGCGGACGGAAGTGGGCCACTAGCCTCCGAGGATGAGGAGGCCAAGAGAGCACGGGCCTCCGCCAGCCGGCCATCCAGGACTTCCTGAGCGCAAATGGCCTCGATCTAGACTAAGGGGGATCAACTTCCCCGCTAAACACTATATCGGAGTCGGTCGCGACTTTAGCTAGGTGACCAAGCGGGACCGACTCCAAAGCAGAGAAAGAGCATGTAGAAGAATTTGCGGGGATGACCGGGGTACCTGTCTCGAGGTTGCGTGCCGCGGCCCGGAGCTCAGCCCGCTCCAAGATGGGAAGAGCGGGGCTGCCAACCGAGCGAGCAGCATCGATCCGGGCGCTGCATCACGAAGACGTCACCGGCATCGATGTAGAGCGGTTGCGCCTGGCGTAAGCCGTGGAGCGCTGTGGTTTGGGCAGGGCCGCCAGAGGAGTAGACACAGCGGACGCACCCGCACATCCAGCAACAGCCAACGACAGGGAGGGGACGGCGAGCAGGCGGGGTGAAGATGGAGGCGAGGCAGCCGCCAGCACCCCATTCCGCATGGACAGCTCCGGCGGTAGCAGGAGAGGCGGAGGGAAGGCCATCGAGACAGGTGGTGGTAGTGTTGGAGCGTCAGCGGGGGGCACAGCATGAGTCGCAGGTGGGGGTGACCGGACTGGGGTGAAGGCAGACGTCAGGGGAGGGACGGGCCCCGAGGAGCAGAGAGTCGCCGGAGTGGAGGAGGCCAGCAGACCAGGTGGGGACTCCACGACGAGCGAGCTGACCGTCGGAGGGGGCGGCGGGAGAGCGTCCATAACCACAGGCGAGCGGGGCGAGGAGGCCGGGATGACGACGAGCCCCACGCTAGAGGTGTCACTGGCCTCGGGCTCGGCCATTCCTCCGGTAGGCGAGGACAGGAGCGGAGGGAGCTCCTCCACCAAAGGAGCCAGGGCCCGGCCGACCGGCCGCCCGCCCTGGGTCGAGGTAGAGGGCGGGAGGACCGGTGAGGGGGAGCGGGAGCGGTCGTTCGTCGAGCCGTCCTCATCGTCGGAGCGGGGCGAGCGGGGGTGGTGCGAATGTGGTAATCATCTTGAGCGCCCGGGTGGCCACCGGCGGGGCCGTCAGCGAGAAGCAGGGGTGCCCCACATGGTTGGGCGACTCAGGAGCAATGCGGAGGTCGAAGCCTTGGTCATTGAAGAAGACCCGTATAGTGGCCCGGAGTTTGTCGGAGTCGAGGCATTTGACCTTAACCCGCACTCCTCTTCCTTGCGGAGGGAAAGCTCATCGACGACGGTCACCTTGCCCAAAATCCGAGACATCTGACGGATAACACGCTCAGAGCGCGCGATGTCAGGGAGTCCGGTAATAAGGATCCAAGCAGTGTCGAGGACGGCGACCGCCTTTGGGTCGAGGATCGGCTCAGAGATGTCGACGACGAGCTTGTTGAGGGCAAGGGTGATCTGGTCGCGGTCGCGGGCAGGCTGGCGGGGGGCAGTCCGGCAATAAGGATCCAAGCATCACGACGTTCATCCCGGGCAGGCTGGCGGGGGGCGTCGCGGTCGCGGCTGCGGAGCTCGCAGCGCAGGTCCGCTTCGCGACGGAACGCGTCCGGGGAAGTGCGGGGCTCGTCGTACCGCCACTTGCGCCCGGCGTCCCCCTCATCCCAAGCACGGGACATGGCCGGGGCGGCAGAGGGGCCGGAGAGTGGGGAGGGGGGAGTGGTCGCGGTGGGGACCGGCAGAACGGCAGGCTGGGTCGGGAGGGCGACGGGGTGGGGAGCAGGACAGAGAGGAATCCATAAGGTAGCCAAATAGCAGGCGCGGGTTTGGCGGGCCTAGGGCAAGGAGCCGGCCCAAAGACCGGGGACCGGCCCAACAGGCCCATCCCCATGGGCGCGCCCAGAGAGCGGCGAACCGGGCTGGCCACCAGGCCTTGGCGACCTACCGGCCCATGGCCCAAGATCCCAGGGCCCATCGGGCAGGGCGGGGTACCCGCGCGGAGGGTTTCCCCTCGACGTGCAGGCGCCGCCACCGCCGTAGCGATGGCCGGGGAGGGAGGATGCCGGTCAACCCGAAGACGGCGGAGCAAGCTGTTCGCCTAGACATGGAGGGCGGAAGACCCGAAGCGAGCAATAAACGGCCGGAACAACGATGAACGAGCGAAGGAAGTAGCCGGCCGGTCGGGGAGCAGGAGGGTCGGGCCGAGACTTGCCGGACGGGAGGGAGAGCGCGGCACGGACGGGCGCCTCGTAATCCGAGCAGGACCGAAGTCCGAGTGGCCAGCGCCCCCCATGACCTGTGGTGGCGCACTCCCGATCCAGTCCCCTGCAAAGCACCACGGTCGGTGTCAAAACCGGCGGATCTCGGGTAGGGGGTCCCGAACTGTGCGTCTAGGCGGATGGTAACAAGAGACAAGAGACACGATGTTTTACCCAAGTTCGGGCCCTCTTGATGGAGGTAAAACCCTACGTCCTGCTTGATTAATATTGATGATGTGTATTACAAGAGTGGATCTACCACGAGATCAAGGAGGCTAAACCCTAGAAGCTAGCCTATGGTATGATTGTTGTAATGGAGGTTGTGTCCTACGGACTAAAGCCCTCCGGTTTATATAGACACCGGAGAGGGCTAGGGTTACACAGAGTCGGTTACAATGGTAGGAGATCTACATATCCGTATTGCCAAGCTTGCCTTCCATGCCAAGGAAAGTCCCATCCGGACACGGGACGGAGTCTTCAATCTTGTATCTTCGTAGTCTTGGAGTCCGGGCGACGATGATAGTCGGCTGTCCGGACACCCCTAGTCCAGACTCCTCGGTAGCCCCGAACCTGGCTTCAATGACGATGAGTCCGGCGCGCATAATGTTCGGCATTGCAAGGCGGGTTCCTCCTTTGAATAATCTTGAGAAGATTATGAACATCCGGATAGTGTCCGGCTCTGCAAAATAAATTCCACGTTCCACCGTAGAGAGAATAATATATACACAAGTTCAATCTGCTGACGTGTTTTGTGGCGTGACGTCACACCACTACCAAGCCTTTACTTGAATCGTTTTTTATTGTACCACCTTAGCGCGTTTAGCGAAGCGGTTTCCTTGGCACGTCTCGTCGAAGCAGAGATCGTGTTCCCCTTATTCCGGGATTCTCATCAATACAGACGTGGGTAACCCAACCGCGCCTGTCGCCACGCCTCCTCTATCGAAGGCGAATCCCGAACAGTCATGGAGACAGCTCTTGGTATTCCCCCTCTTTATAATAGGACCAAGGCTCGTTTCTCCTCTTCAATCTTCCATCGAATCCTCTCCTTGCTCCAAGTTCCAAACACTCAGAGCCCCAGATTCGAGCGCTTCGGACCTTCAACAATGTCCAGCTCCGACCTTTAGGGCCGGTGGATGCCCTCCTCCGTTACGGAGGAGGACGTGCTAAAGCTGCGAGAGGCCAAGTACCTGTCCTACGAGATTTCGCACACGCTGCCTGCCGAAGGGCAGGCCATCCCCACCCCCGAGCCCGGCGAGTATGTCGTCTTTGTATCCCACCTCCGTCGGGGCTTAGGCTTCCCGACGGATCCTTTTGTGAGAGGGCTCATGTTCTACTACGGGTTGGAATTCCATGACTTGGCTCCGAGTCCATCCTCCATATCTCAAAGATTCGTCGTTGTTCTGCGAAGCCTTCCTCGCGTCACCCCCACTTTGGCCTGTGGTGAAGACCTTCAATGTGGAGCCAAGATGGTCGGGGCGTCAAGATGAATGCGGGGGGGCCAGAAGCGAGGAGGGCCGATGCCCCGTGGCCTGAGGGCTCCTTCCAAGAGGAGCTCGGCTTATGGCAGCAAGAGTGGTTCTATATCACCGCTCCGAGGGGCTGCAGGCAGAAGCCGCCGCCTCCATTCCGCTCAGGACCTCCACGACGGTTGATGTCGTGGGTCAACCAAGGGCTCAACTGGGGGCCATCAAAAGATGTGCCCCTGTTGCAGGGCCGGATTCGAGACCTCCAGGCGAGGGAGATCGATCTCATCGTGGTGGTGCAGGTTATGCTAATTAGGCGTCTCCTGCCCTGCAAACGCCGTCCTCTCCGGCTATGGGAGTTCAATCCGGAGGGACCACGGATTCTCCAACACTTCATGGGTACGACACCCGTGGAGATGTACCGGTTGTTCTTCGGACCGCAGGTGGCGTGTCCGAAATTGACCGAGGATGCCGGCCTAAGCTGCAACCACCCGGATACTCAAGTAAGTAGCTTTAGTGTTCGGACGTATCATTTGTTTGCCTTTCTTCAATTCGTCTTTTAACCCGTTATCCTTCAGCAGGAGTGGATAGCCCAAGCGAAGCTGATACGGTGTCCGGCCCCTCTCCCAGAGACCGCACTGGAGCCCGTGCTGGTCAGAATGTTGGAGGTTGCGCCTTCAGAAGAAGGCGAGGGGGAGAACAGAGGAGCTACCGCCCCGCCCAAGGGGGCGCTTGAATAAGGGGGGATCGAGAATCCCTCCCTCCAGGGGGAGAAGAGGGCCGCCTCCGAAGACCCGGAGGCCAAAGCCCCTAAGCGGGGGAAGAAATCTTTGCTGGAGGGTCCTGCGTCCGGGGAGACCCCGGCCGCACAGTCTTCACTTAAGAATCAGCCCTCTAGCGAGCCGTGAGTATGAAAAGGGGAATTCATTAATGAAAAACATCCCTATTTGTGCTTCTGAGGATAACCGAAATTTTTACCTTGTAGTTCGGGTCTGCAACCTTCTCAGATGAGCTCGTCTTCGGGGGATCTTCGTCCGGAGATGATGGAGAGCGAGACGCCTCCATCTACTGCGCCGTCGGATAGGGCGGACGAGCCTGAGGTGTCGTCATGGAGGGCATCCTCGAGCCCGGCAGAGCCGAAGAGTTCGGCGCCGTCTAGTGTTCGGCTGGGGGAGCTGAAGGATCTGCTTGAGAGGGCGTCCGTCTCAGAAGATCACCGTGCGTTGATGAGCATGGTGATCGGAAGGATTTCGTCTGCCGAAAGCGGATTGCACAATGCCGTCAGGAGTTTGCTGGCGGGGTTTGAGGTACGTAAAAACGACACGCCTTTTTGATAGTTTGGCACATGAAAGCGCGCCCTGTGTAGATAGTAGCCCCTGAGACTCGGTAGGTTGTCGAAAGCGACAGCGTGCCGAGGATCAAAATTGCAGATATTGAGTGTCGCCTTTCCTATGCAGGTGGCGGATAGTCCGGGGGCTAGCCAGACTGATGGAGTTGCCGAATTAATGCGGCAACTCGATGTAGCGGATGCGGACATCGCGCTAGTCAACAAGCGACTTGACGAGTCGCAAGGTAAATTGATTCTCCGCAGTCACCTATTAAGGGAGCTAAAGCTCACCTCTTACAATATTTATGCTTGACGCAGATGGTGCTGCTGCTGTGGAGAGCCTTCGGGCCGAACTTGCTCAAGCCAAGGAGCAGGCCAGAAGGAGCAACGCGGCTGCCTCGAGGGCGGCCGAGGAGTTAGAAGCCGAAAGGGCTGCGCACTGCCGAAGCAGGGAAGAGGTGGCCGAATTGGCCGTTAAATTGAAGGATGCTACCGACCGCAATGAGGCTCTTGAAAGGGAGCGCTTATCAGAGCGAGAAGACTTGGTAAAGGCCACCGCCGAAGCCAAGGATGCCCGTTCTGCAATGCGGGCTATGAAGGAGGAGCTGCGTCAGGCCGGAGACATTGTGGCTGGCAAGCCTTTTCTGCTACGCCGCAAGTTTACGGATCCGAAGTATGTACAGCTTGGCCAGCTGTGGGGTCCGGAGGATCCATATATGGACTTAGCGGTGAGTGCGGCAGATGCCGTTGTGCACTTCCGAAGCCAGAAGGATCACAAGACGGAAGAGCTATTTTGGTCTCAATTCCATAGTCCGGATCATTCACTTCCGCTGACCGATCGGTTGGCCGAATGGGCTGAACTGAACAGGCTGTCCGGACTTGCCATGACGGATATCGTGGCTCATGTCTGGCCAGAGAGGCCCAAGGCGACGAGCTATTTTGGCTTATTGCAGCAATTTCTTGGGGCGGTGCCACATATCAAGGAAATGAAGCGGTCGGCCTGCATAGAGGGTGCGCGGATGGCCCTTGCCCGTGTGAAGACACATTGGACAGAGATGGATGCCGCCGCTGTAGCAACCCAGGGTTCGGACGAAAGCCGGTTACCTGCCGAGCACTATTTTGGGGAAGTTATGCGTGGTGCTCGTGTAATAGAGTCGCAGTGCTCGAAAAATATCACGTTCAAATGAACGTTTGTAAAAGAATGGTTATTATGTAATCGCTTTTTATACTTGTGCGTTCCAAGTATTGAAATATCTCCTGTGCGGCCGTTTATGTATACATGTGTATAACCTGAAAGATGGCAGTCTTCGGCTTCAGCCCCCACGCACAAGGTGCGGGGGTGTTCACAAAAATAGCGCGTTTTCACACTTAATCTAACGTCTCGGTCCTGTTGAGGAGGTGGTAGCGTAGCAAACGAGGCAATCCGGACTATGATGCTTTATCACTTTCACTTAGCCATTGGAGTTTGAGGGTGGGGCTACGATATAGCCCCTGGGGGCACCGCGCTCTCCGAATTCGGGGCGCGTGTGTGCCTGACCGGGAAACGGTCCTTCGTCAAAGCGGGGGAATTCTAAACATTCTGGTTGTCGATCGAGTGGTTGACCAGTCTCTCGCTGTATCATGATGATTAGTTTTGGCTTTCTCTCGAGGTGCTCGCCCAATTAACCGGGCACAATCGCGAGAGTTCTCCGGTGCGCGTTAGCGGTGATACTGAACGAAGGCAGCAAAACACGAGAGCGGGCAAACCCAACATTTGACCAAAGACATGATTCGAGCTGATGCATATAAGGCCTAACTCGAGACGCCGAACTCTCCCTAAGGTGTTCGGTCTTTATGATAATGGGCAGAATAATGCCCTAAGCCCCTAGTGTCCAGGTACGGGCAGGGTCCTCTGACGCGCCGATGCCAAAACATCGAGCTCCACTCTGGTTATAATGAGAAACCGGGGATTATAGCAACAAGAGACATAAAAAAGGTTTACGCAGGTCTTAATCAAAAGAATCCTTGCGACGGGTCCCTCACGCGTCTGCGCTTGTGTCTCCATTGTGCCGTTATCACGGGCGGTGTGCACGTTGTTCATCTGTAAAAAGAGAGGAACTTAGTTTGAAAGGAAATCGTGCGAAAAAAGGTATATGAAAAATATTAATAAGTAAAGCGGAGTCTATATTAGCTCGTTGTTGCTTATACGCGCAACCCCTTGTGAAGGGGTATGCGGCTAGGGAGCCCCTAGCCTATTTATGTCGGACTCGTCTATCTGTGTCCGGGGTCTTTAAGTGACCCTCGCAATGAAATGATGCCTCGTGGACCGGGCATTTTGAGTGTAAGAGACGCGTAATGTGGTATAGCGTTGAAGCGAACAAAAGCTTCACGCCCCAATAGTGCTTGATAGCCACTTTTAAACGGGGCGACATGAAAGATTAGTTTTTCGCGTCGGAAATTGTTCGGTGACCCGAACACAGCTTCTAGTAGTAATGAGCCTGTGCACTTGGCGTAAGGACCTGGCGTCACTCCTCTGAAGGAAGTGCGGCTATGTCGAATTTTAGTAAGGTCTATCCCCAACTTGCAGATTGTGTTTGGATATAGCAGGTTTAAGTCACTTCCTCCGTCCATCAGGACATGTGTAAATTGCAGTCCGCCGATTATAGGATCCAATATCAGAGCAGTCCATCCTGCATTCCGAATACTTCTGGAGTAATCCAGGTGGTCGAAAGTAATTGGTTTTGACATCCAATCTTGAGGTTCCGCTGGGGTGGACCGTGCGAGACTCGTCTTAGCGGGTGCCGCATTGTTTTTCCGTATTGTCACATGAAGTGAGTTTACTGCTTTGACTTCTTGTGGGAAAGTCTTTTGTTTTCCGGTGCTCTGCTTGTGGGGTTTATCGTCATCCTCGCTTGATGCGTCGAGCCCCTTGTGTTCGGCATTTAGTCGGCCGGACTGTTTGAAAACCCAACAATCTCGGTGGGTGTGGTTTGTGCCTTCCGGGTCTTGTGGATTTGACATATCCGACCCAAAATTTTGTGTAAGTTGGATAGCTCATCACTGTTATCCTTAAGAGGTAGTGTTTTGTTGTTTGGCCGTGAGTTTTTGAATCCGGCGTTGACCGCCGTATTCTTTGGGCCTTTTTCTTTATTCCGGCGCTGATCCTTTCTGCGCCGTGATTTTCCGTTTCCATCTCTACTCTCGGATGTACTCGGGTCGCTGGTGCTGCATCTTGCTAGCCAGCTATCCTCCCCCGCGCAAAAGCGGGTCATGAGGCTTGTTAGTGCGGACATTGTCCTCGGCTTCTCTTGGCGAGGTGTCCATGCAACCATTCGTCTCGGACGTTGTGTTTAAAAGCTGCTAAGGCTTGGCGTCCGGACGATCGACTATTAGGTTCTTTTAGTAAGGAACCTGTTCCAGAATTCTATGACGACTCTCGGGCTGTTGAGTTATATGACTTAGATCATCTCGCATCCGGAGGGCGGACATAAGTCCCTTGAAAATTTGCTCTAAAGCGTCCTCAAGCTCTTCCCAACTTCCATGATGTTTTCGGGAGGCTTTTTGAGCCAATGACGGGCTGGCCCTTTGAGCTTGAGGGGTAAATATTTTATGGCATGGAGATCATCTCCTCTAGCCATGTGTATGTGTAGTATATAATCCTCTATCCAGACTCCAGGGTCTGTTGTTCCGTCGTAAGCCTCTATGTTTATGGGTTTAAACCCTGCTGGGAATTCATGATCCAGCACCTCATTGGTGAAACATAGTGGGTGTGCGGTGCCCCTGTATTTGGGTGTGCCATTTTCTTCGAACACTTGACGTGTTGTGCTGCTTCCTAGGGCCCTCTTTTTTGGCCCGTAAATGGACCTGGATGGGCCATCTGTTTTCCCAAGGTCATGAATCGGCTTATGTGCGGCGCCGCTTGTAGATTTGGGCCTATCATCTGGTCGTCTATCCGGCCTGGCGGCCTCTTTGTTTTTTGGCTATGGGGGCTCTATGGCTTCCTCGTCAAATTCTGGCAGCAGCTTGCGCTTCGGATAGCTCTTTGATTGATGGCCATTGCCGTATTTGTCTGCGGTTTTGAGTACTTTGCTCCACCTCGCTCTGAGTATGTCTTCCGCTATTTTGAGCTTCCGTTTTTCCTTCTTCAGGCTTCTTGCGGTGGCGACGAGTCTTCCGTGAAGGTTTTTGTGTTCCGGTAGTATGTCCGGTGTGAGGTCGTCCGGGCTGTTGGTTTCGCCGGGATTGGATTGATTATCCGATTCGTCCTGTTCGGACGGTTGCTTAGTTGCATGTTCGTCGTCCGCTGGTTTGCCCTGCTCTAACGCTGGGTCATTAGGAATGATGTCTTTGTCGAGGCGGGTCTTAGGGCAGCGCTTGCGTCACCGTTTTGGTTGTTTACCAGTGGGATTATCCTTTGCCGCGCCCCGTTGTTCCTCGTCATCGCTTCCTTTCGGGGTATCCACCATATATACATCATGTGTTGGGGTGGTCTTCCAGTGCCCTACAGGCGCTGGTTCTTGTTCGTCTCCGGCGTCGTCATCCATACCGTCGATGTCTTCGGAGTCATAGTCTAGCATGTTTGTTAGATCGTCGACAGTGGCTACAAAGTGGGTGGTGGGAGGGCTTCGAATTTCTTCGTCGTCCGCATCCCAACCATCCTGGCCATAATCCGGCCAGGGCTCTCCGGATAGCGAGAGATGTTTTAGTGAATGTAGGATGTCGCCAAAGGGCGAGTGCTGAGAGATGTCCGCCGCGGTGAACTCCATGATCGGCGCCCAATCGGATTCGATTGACAGAGGCGCCGGTGGTTCGGAGTCCGGCAGGGAGTCTGGCACCTCGGAGTCACGAGCTTTATAGGGGACAAGGTCGAGTTCGCTCCATCGCCGCGGTTGCAGCCCGAGGCGGTGTCCAGCCACCGTCCTCGTCTGGCGATCGGCTCGGACCGAGGGCCGGAGCGGATTCGTGTCGCGCCACCAAGGCACTTGTCCGTGGCGAGCTAAATCATGCCCATCGTGACAGCTGCACGCTTTCGGCGTGGCTCGAGTCCGTCGAAGGTCAAGTCCCGCGGATGTCGGCCGTGAAGTTTAGGCTTCGAACGACGACGCCAGGGCGTAGCTTCGATCTGCTCAGATGGCCAAGTGAGTTGGCCCGCAGTGCTAAGCCGCCGAATACGAAGATCCGTCCGGGGAGAAAAGTCTCACCCTGGACGGCGTTGTTGGTTGAAGAAGCCATCGAGCCTATCGGTGACGACACAGAGGAACTCTCAATGAAAGCACCAATGTCGGTGTCAAAACCGGCGGATCTCGGGTAGGGGGTCCCGAACTGTGCGTCTAGGCGGATGGTAACAGGAGACAAGGGACACGATGTTTTACCCAGGTTCGGGCCCTCTTGATGGAGGTAAAACCCTACGTCCTGCTTGATTAATATTGATGATGTGTATTACAAGAGTGGATCTACCACGAGATCAAGGAGGCTAAACCCTAGAAGCTAGCCTATGGTATGATTGTTGTAATGGAGCTTGTGTCCTACGGACTAAAGCCCTCCGGTTTATATAGACACCGGAGAGGGCTAGGGTTACACAGAGTCGGTTACAATGGTAGGAGATCTACATATCGGTATTGCCAAGCTTGCCTTCCACGCCAAGGAAAGTCCCATCCGGACACGGGACGGAGTCTTCAATCTTGTATCTTCGTAGTCTTGGAGTCCGGCGGACGATGATAGTCCGGCTGTCCGGACACCCCCTAGTCCAGGACTCCCTCGACCACCCTTTGTGTCGGTCGTCAACCGCATCGGTGGCAGCCTCCGCGAGCACGCGCCCGATCCTCGCGCGTGGGAGGAAGGGGCGAGGGCCACGACGGCAGCAGCCTTGGCGAGAAAGCCGGCGCGGGGAGAAGAGGGACGGGGCGAAGGCGTCGGCGGAGGCGTCCTCGTCATGAGGTCAGCCCACCGGATCCGCGCCGGCGCAGTCCCTTGCGGGGCGGCAGGGAGGGACCGGGTGGGCGAGAGGAGCGACGGAGAGGAGGGAGCCGGCGCGGATTCTAGCGCGAAGCAGGTGGCGGGGGCGGCATCCGGCAGAAGCGCAGGCGAGTCGCCCGGGGGTGCGGTCGCAGGAGCCATCCGCACCAGCATCTCTCTCGACATATTATCTTCAATTCTTGATTATCATATACATGAAAAGTTGGACCAAGGGTGATGAAAAGAAAGGTGAAATGAGAATCTTACATTTTTTTAAGTAAGTAGAGACTAGTGTTCTTGGGAAAATATATTATTTTACTTTTGAGAGATGTACTGTAGGTTAGAGGCTGTGCCAACTCCATACACTGCGAGTTTTTTGGTTGGGCTTGGAGGCAGCACAGTGGGGTCCATCTTAGAGGCAACGCTGCCTCCAACCACTGTGGATGCTCTTACATCCCATCACCAAGAGATTAGCCATGCCGAGCAGCCGAGCACCACCACAACAGCTAGGAAGATGGAAGAGCTTTGACGCCGGCCGTCGGCACCAACAGCCGGAGCTCCTCCGTTGCATCGCAGGAGGCGGCATAGCTGCAAAGCAGCGCCCATTGAGGGGAGCCATGGTGAGCACCACCACAGCAGCGGGGGAACCGGGAGGTGCTGCCGGCGATACGAAACGGCGCTCCTTGACGAACGCCGGTGCTGCAACGCACCAACGCGTCGATGGCCGCCAGTATGCGACACAACAACTTGTCCACGGCCATCACGGTGCGTTGCAACCTCGTCCGTGATGCAATGTAACCTTGCGTGCCGTTGCAGTACTCGAGCGACGGCGGGGGAGCTGCAATGGAGCGCTCGACGCCGACGGCGGAGCTGCAATGGAGATGCTCGACGCAGGCGGCGGAGCTGCATTGGAGCGCTCGACGCAGGCAGCGGAGCTGCAATGGAGCGCTCGACACCGACGGCGGAGCTGCAATGGAGCTGCTCGACGCAGGCGGCGGAGCTGCATTGGAGCGCTCGACGCAGGCGGCGGAGCTGCATTGGAGCGCTCGACGCAGGCGGCGGAGCTGCAATGGAGCTGCTTGCCACAGGCGGCGGAGCTGCAATGGGGCTGCAAGTCGTCGGCTACGGAGCTGCAATGGAGCGCTCGTCGACGCCCCCGCGCTCCGATGCACCACTCGCGCGTCGGGTCCCGGTGCTGCATCGCTGCGCTTGCGGGTGGCTTGGTGCAGCGTCGCCGGCGCCTCTTTGGGGGGAGCCCATTGCAGTGAAGCGCTGCTGCCACGCCTGGGGCCTACGGTGTTGCCATGACCGGCGGCGGTAATGCGTTTGCAAGGCGAGAAATGACGCTGGGCCGAGCCTGGTGCTGCAAACGAGCGCGGCATGGCGGCTACGACTACGAGCTAGTTCAGGGCCGCTCGCCGGAGCTTTTTTTTTTCGAAAGTATGCCAATGGCGTATCTTAGCTTTATAGAAGGCAGAAAGTTTAGTTACAAGACGCCATTACAAGATGCGAACATTCCCAATGGCACACCAGACTCCACACCAACTAAATGCACTACGACCACTCTCTCACAAATTGATCTAAGCCTCCGACTCCGAATCCTGCCGCTCTCCAATCCTTAATGTCTTGGAGTACTTGCTCAACTAACTGTGGGGGTGTTTTTTGTTGATGTGGTCGGTTAAACACTCTAGCATTCCTTTGCTTCCACAACGCCCAAGCCATCCCTATGATGAAGGAGTCGAATCCTCGGATGGCCCTTTCTGTGAGATTCCGTCGTTGTTGGAGCCACCAGTCTTGGAACCTGCTCAAGTTCGTCGGGAGGTCGATGTTTATCTGGAAGATGTCGAAGCATCAGTGCCAAACCTCCCTAGCATAGACACATTAGACAAGAATGTGGTCTACGTTATCCTCCTCTTGCAGGCAAGTGAAGCAGGCAGAGGGCTGATCTTGCAAATCGTGTCGTGCTTGTCTATCCGAAGTCCATTATCTGCTCTGCACCGCTCCCGGAGCTCACCGCGCCTATCTCAGGGATCCCGTGTGCGTGGGGATTTTTTTGATTTGGCAGCGACGCGAGGAAGACGAGGCCACGCGCGGCGTAGTCATCCGTGCGTGAGAGCGACGCGGTCTAAGTTGACCGATCCAACGTATCGAGGGCTTTTGATCGGACGGCTGGGAACCTGACTTATTTCGTCAGATGATTCGTTGCAGACACCATAGTACATCGATAAAACTCCTTGATCCATTTTGTCCGCCAATCTATTTCTTTTTCCTTGGGGTAAAAAAATATCTCTATTGTTCTTCGCTTCTCGCATGAGTTATTATTAATAATAATTATTGATTTGTAAAATTAATGGCAGATTGGTGTAATTTCACTGAATTCGAATTGTTTTATTTTGGGGCTATAAATTTTAGAACTTTTTGTTGAAACTCAGGATATGCATGAAAGCTCTAGAAAAGGACGATAGTGGTCAATACGCAGATACTCCCTCCGTTCTGATTTACTCGTGATGGTTTTAGTTTAAATTTAAACTAAAACCACGACGAGTAAATCGGAACGAAGGGAGTAGTATCAACAATTCAGCACGTAATCTAATACTCCATACCCCACACACACACACACACACACACACACACACACACACATACACATGCGTCGGGTTTAGGGTTCACAAAATCCACTCACGGATATCGCTAGCAAAAGTAGCAAGGGCACCATAACACGCTTGTGACTGAACCGCGGAGCTCATGTGACCTCAACGGTTCTTGAAGGCATCCCGGAGGACGGACTGCGAGCAGAGCACCGTCTCGCCGCCACGCTTGATCGCGTGCAGATGGCACAGTGCGCGGCCGGCGACCTTCCACGCAAAGCCGCACAATGTAGCCTTGTTCTGACTCTGCGCGTGCTCGTAGACGATCTGGTAGATGGCGCAGGCCTCGCCGAACACCTCGTTGTAGTTCCTCAGGCTATCGTCGAACTCCTCGGCGTCGTACAGCATCTGTAAGGGTAACCGGGTCAGAGTTTTTCACGGGAGCCAATCTCTGCATATTGACTACGCAGACGCAGGATGCTTACCCGCCTATACTTCTGGTAAAGCTTCGTAAACCCCGCGTCTCTCTCTTCTTTGCTGTACTTCTTATCGTAGAGGGCTGTGCTCTCTCCTCGATATTCGTCGTAAAGCCTTTTCCACTCCTCCTTGCGCTCTTTGGTTACCCCCACGGCCACCTCCGTAAAGCACGGCAGGGGCGATATATCTGAAAAACATAATGGATATGGGAAACATATCAAGGGTAGGCAGTCATGATTGTGTGCATCACGATGATGCAGAGACCCGGGGGGAGGGGCCGGGGGGGGGGGGGGGGGCGCGAGCCCCTATTCAGCAAAAAATAAATGATAAATGCAGTCTGAAAAAGGTGGATTCGTGTATGGCACAACCAATGTCATGATAGCAGAGTCTACACAAAACTTAACCTGTTGTAACAGGGTGTATACAAAAGTAATTAGAAATACGTGTACACCTGTGTCTCAATGTCCTTGGGTACTAAGATATAGTAAGGCTAGTCATAGTGGGAGTAACATAGATGCCACATAAGCAAAAAAGATGACGTGTCATGTAATTAAAGAGGAGAGAGACAAATAGAGTAACATAATATGTTACCATCACATAGCGGTTTCCAATACAAAATGAGTCTACAAAGCAATAAATGAAGATATGCATGTTACTACACCTATGACACTTCCCACTATGAAGGTGGTAACATGGACTAGTAACATATGTATGTTACTAGTCTAAGTTACTCCCCACTATGACTAGCCTAATCCTAGCACATGCTAAGATATACTCCCTCCGTTTCTAATATTTGTCTTTCTAGAGTTTTCAACAAGTGACTACATACGAAGCAAAATGAGTGAATGTACACTCTAAAATATGTCTATATACATCCGTATGTGGTAGTCCATTTGAATCTTTAGAAAGACAAATATTTAGGAACGGAGGGAGTACTTCTCTACTGCAATCTCTGGACACATAACGTGTGATCAGTAAGGAACTAAGGATCCATTTCAAAGAAGGTAGAGCCACAGAGGGTTATACACAAAAGGCACTGGACATGGCAACTTACTGATTGGAGGAATATCTTTAGACTGCTCTAACAATGCTTTTGCTTCGTCATAGATCTGTCCGAGCACGGACGTTGAATGGTAGGACCGATCAATTCCCTTTCCCATATAATGGGGATATTCTTTGACCCTCAGTGCGTCGGGGATATCGACCTATGTGAAAGATAGGCGGAGGAGGGAAGATTAAACACCAGTTAAAGTAGAATAAGGGGTCTTTTTTTACAAATGATATCAAAATTATTATACTACCAAAATTGAAATCTACACCATGTCATCCTTTTCGGCATTAGAGACTTGCAATGTTTCACATGCCAACTAAATCGAATAATTGACAAACCAGTAATAGTCAACCCTGCAACGACATTATTTAGCATCATTTTGGATATATTCTTTAGGTAATCATCATGGACATGTTATCACTAGCTAAGGAACTCCTCCGGACAGACAAATGGCTCAGTGGGCAATCCATGGCACTGGCGGTGCTGGCAGTAGTTGGGACATGCAGGAGAAGTATACAACCAGGGAATTTTTATGTTCATACTTTATAACTGCCTTGTGATGGTTTTGATCTCCTATGAATCATTTTTATTTCCCTCCATGTTAATATATTTCTTCAGTAGGGCTCTCCCTACTGTTCCCATACAAAAATTCATTAGCACCAGGGCAATTAAAGTTTTGATATGATAGCATGCAAAAGAATCTGACTGCACCTAAATTCAACTACAACTGGATTCCCCTAATTCTTCACCAAATTTTGCCTCTAATTGGATTCTGAGCTGGACACCACATGATAGCATGCAAAAGAATCTACAACTGCACCTAGATTACTAACCCTTGTGGACTTTCCTTCCTGAGCTGGACGCCACAAAACAGCCTTTTCGGATATTAAACCACAAACCAGCTAATAACAGCACATGGACAGTAAGAAAACTAAAGGACGACGGAACTACAACGCAAATGAGATCAGGATTGAAAATAACCTTGATCCCTGTCTTGGGGGCATCCAGAGACTCATAGTATATGTCAACTAAGTCAAGCGTCTTATCCTTTATTTCCATTTCGCGTTTGTTTTCTTGAACTTGACCTACCAAAAGTTGATCCATGTATACCAGCCAACAATCTGCAGCTGTACCTATCGTATAACTGAAGCGAGAATAAACTCAAATCATGTACGACAATATTACTTGTACAATTCATATGTATTGATAAAGCCTACAAAATGGTCACTGAAAAGCAGACAGTTAACGCATACTGATCAGATCTGATGTCCACATATGCATCTTGCTAATAATAATGATATCCATCTCACATATAGTACTAAGTGGTCGTATATATAGTTATGTACTACTGAACTAATATACTATTTCCAAGATGACGAATGACTAAATCATTATATTACGTAAAGATGAAATCAGACTAATTTGTAAACATAACACACACCAAATAGTCAAAATCGAGGACTAAATGTACGAGCTGAGAGGATTTCGGAAGGATAGTACATGCCAAGTTTCATTTTAAAAAAAGAGCACATAAGATTTTACTCGTTTCAGTTCTCGACTAGCCTTGATGTTGACTCGCAAAATGAAAATGCTAGTGGCAGTAGTAGTAATTTACAAAATTTTCTATATGTATTAACAACAAATTAAACATCATCAATAATTATACAAATAATTCATTTTTTAACATTATAAGATAAGACAATATCCAGCCTTGTAGGTTTTCCCAGGCAATAATAACATAATCATAAGATAATAATACCTGGGTACAAATCTACTTTTCAAAAATTCTTTGAACAACAGGCTTTCCAGCTGGGGTCCATCATAATGCTGAGGATTCTTTTGTTCGACTTTTTTTGGTGGGTTTCTCGGAACCCATGCTTCAGATGGTCTGAAGTGCTCAAGTAACTGAAAAGGTCATTTATGCAAGCAAAGTGATAATTCTGCAGAATGATGACATACAAAGATGTTTGGTGCTAATTGACAATCTGCTCCTAAATATCACTATTTTATTTGTTGTTAATATACAATATAAAGTAAGAATAACGATGTCTTTGGGTGTTGTAAGAAATAAATGGCCCCAAAGGCACACAAGCCTAACTCTGCTCACTTATTAAGTTAAAGAAGCCACAACATGTTCATCAGAAGTACACATTATATTCCCAAATATCATAATATAATTTTTGAAAAACATAGTAGATATATTGTATAAATTGGCAGAAACCATCCACATTAAATCGTAATACAAACATGCAACTGAGCTGAGATAAACAAGCAATGCACATGGTAAGTAGTAATATGATTTCAACTATCAGAAACAATATCGCAAATTCCAGCCTTTTGATGGAAGAAAAATATAATATACTAGCAATCAGTGTTCTCCAGTGGATTCCATTGGTAAGCAGATATAATCGAAATGAATAGTTCACTGCAAAATGCTAGGAAAAAATAAACCTACCTGGGGATTTCTTGATACAAAGTACATATCACCGTCGAAGTCGCTGTTAGCCATCTCGTCAGCCAAAGACCGTGGACCAGAAATAGGAAATATTATAACATATTTGGAAAATCCTACAATCTCCTTCTCCAAATTAGGAATTGGAGTTGCAGTTAACACATGTATATCGCCAAAATGTAACCCAGGATTTGTATAGACAAGAACATCTCCAGAAATTTGTCCATTCTCGCTGTTTAATGAAATAAAATAGTTAGAAAAATATAATTTGACACTTTGCTTTGGAATGATCTCGAAAAGGTTTGCTATCAACATTAATTAAATGCAGTAGGCTTCTAGAAGTCCCACATTCTGTGGGAACCTGATAATACATTATTAGTATAATGTACTCCCTCTGTCCCAAATGTAAGATCATTTTTGACACTATGATAGTGTCAAAAATGGTCTTACATTTTGAGATGGAGGGAGTATTACATATCGTTCAGTAACCATGAAGCCAGAATCCAGACAATATAATTAAAAATTTGTTGCTGAACATACTGCTTCAGCTATTCTAGTACTACTAGAAGGACAGTCAAACTACTGATGGCTCGACATCTTCATGATATGAAATAGTATGAAACCATCTACGCTAAGGTTAAGTACAAAACTGCAGGGTATTCAATAACAAGACTTGATGTTCTACAGTAAAGCCTACATACAAAAGTTCGAAAGATGGTATAAGTTGGTATGTCAACATTAAAAGAGTAATCCGAAGTTGCACACAGGAGTTCGAATGTAAAAAAATTCTGAAACAAACTATGCATGTACATTTTGTATCATTTGTGTGCTCGTAAAATTTCATGAAAAAAATTACAACCAGTATTACAAAGTAAGTTAAGTGCTTAGAACTGCTTCTCTTAGAGCACTGCTTGTTTTTTCAGGACACGAAACTTGTCTTCTTTTTATGAAACTTTAAACTCGCATAAATGACAAGATGTACATGTGTGAACAAATTCAGAAGTTTATGAAATTTTTAACTTTTTTTGCGAATTTATCGTTCAGAAGGCGATTAAGGAGAAGAAAGATTGTTTCGGATGCCTATACCTGGATAAGAGTGCAGACAACATAGAGAAGAACAAGATGGCGAAGAAGAACGCAAAGCGAGCTGTCAGTGAAGCAAGGGGTCGGGCGTATGAGGGCCTCTACCAACGGCTAGGCACGAAGGAAGGCGAAAGGGACATCTACAAGATGGCCAAGATCCGCGAGAGGAAGACGAGGGATGTTGGCCAAGTCAAATGCATCAAGGATGGACCAGACCAACTCCTGGTGAAGGACGAGGAGATTAAGCATAGATGGCGGGAGTACTTTGACAAGCTGTTCAATGGGGAGAATGAGAGTTCTACCATTGAACTGGACGACTCTTTTGATGAGACCATCATGCGTTTTGTGCGGCGGATCCAAGAGTCCGAGGTCAAGGAGGCCTTAAAAAGGATGAAAGGAGGCAAGGCGATGGGCCCTGATTGTATCCCCATTGAGGTGTGGAAAGGCCTCGGGGACATAACGATAGTATGGCTAACCAAGCTTTTCAGCCTCATTTTTCTGGCAAACAAGATGCCAGAAGAATGGAGATGGAGTATATTAGTACCAATCTTCAAGAACAAGGGGGATGTTCAGAGTTGTACTAATTACCGTGGAATTAAGCTGATGAGCCATACAATGAAGCTATGGGGGAGAGTCATTGAGCACCGCTTAAGAAGAATGGCAGGCGTGACCAAAAATCAGTTTGGTTTCATGCCTGGGAGGTCGACCATGGAAGCCATTTTCTTGGTACGACAACTTATGGAGAGATACAGGGAGCAAAAAGAAGGACTTGCATATCGTGTTCATTGACTTGGAGAAGGCGTATGATAAGATACCACGAAATGTCATGTGGTGGGCCTTGGAGAAACACAAAGTCGCAGCGAAGTACATTACCCTTATCAAGGACATGTACGATAATGTTGTAACAAGTGTTCGAACAAGTGATGTCGACACTGATGACTTCCCGATTAAGATAGGACTGCACCAGGGGTCAGCATTGAGCCCTTATCTTTTTGCCTTGGTGATGGATGAGGTCACAAGGGATATACAAGGAGATATCCCATGGTGTATGCTCTTTGCGGATGATGTGGTGCTAGTCGACGATAGTCGGGCGGGGGTAAATAGGTAGAGTTATGGGGACAAACCTTGGAACCGAAAGGGTTTAGGCTTAGTAGAACTAAAATCAAGTACATGATGTGCGGTTTCAGTACTACTAGGCGCGAGGAGGAGGAGATTAGCCTCGATGGGCATGTGGTGCCTCAGAAGGACACCTTTCGATATTTGGGATCAATGCTGCAGAAGGATGGGGGTATTGATGAAGACGTGAACCATCGAATCAAAGCCGGATGGATGAAGTGGCGCCAAGCTTCTGGCATTCTCTGTGACAAGAGAGTGCCACAAAAGCTAAAAGACAAGTTCTACAGGGCGGCGGTTCGACCCGCAATGTTGTATGGCGGTGAGTGTTGGCCGACTAAAAGGCGACATGTTCAACAGTTAGGTGTGGCGGAGATGCATATGTTCAGATGGATGTGTGGCCACACGAGGAAGGATCGAGTCCGGAATGATGATATACGAGATCAAGTTGGGGTAGCACTTTGAAGAGAAGCTTGTTCAACATCGTCTGAGATGGTTTGGGCATATTCAGCGCAGGCCTCCAGATGCTCCGGTGCATAGCGGACGGCTAAACCGTGTGGAGAATGTCAAAAGAGGTCGGGTAGACCGAATTTCACATGGGAGAAGTCCGTAAAGAGAGATCTTAAGGATTGGAGTATCACCAAAGAACTAGCTATGGATAGGGGTGCGTGGAAGCTTGCTATCCATGTGCCCGAACCATGAGTTGGTCGCAAGATCTTATGGGTTTCACCTCTAGCCTACCCCAACTTGTTTGGGACTAAAGGCTTTGTTGTTGTTGTTGTTGTTGTTGTTGTTGTTGTTTGTTTGCGAATTTATCGTTCATCCTGGTAGTACAAGCTCCCAGCAGCCATTAGGTCACCCCTATAACAAACATGAAAAACTAATTTGAGATGAACCATTGTCTTGTTCATGTAAAACTATGACTAAGATATTTTTAGATTCAAAAATTGTGACGGAGGAAGAATCAAAAAACATCAGGACGACATGGTGGATATTGGCAATATTGCTACAACTTACTGTATCACACAAACTTCATTGGGCTTTAGTGTCCCTGTAGGGTCTGATGTGCCCATCAGATAGTAACTCTCCTCAATAGGAATCCTTCCTAATTTGATTCCTTCTCTTTCTTCTCGAGTCATAAAGGCCAGCTGGTATTGCAAATATGCATCATCTTCAGGTTGAATTCCAGAAAGAATCATTCGTGCCGACATGGAATCATCCAAGTTGGCATGGTTATATGCAACTGCAAATAGGGGCCATGTTAACAGAAGCTCCAAGCCAACGCTAAAGTGTGACAAGGTATGACAAGGTACCATAGTCGGAAAGCCAAAGTTTCACATTAAAAAGAAATACAACTCCTGCCATACATGACCAAAAGATCTATTCACAATATTTTTAACTGACCTTCGAGAGAATCACTAGCTTTATGACAGGCTTTCTCAACATCTTTTAGTGCCTTCCTTACAAGCTCCAAAAAATAATCTGCTGGAACCCCTCCATAGTGAAGCAGTGCGATTAAAAACCTTGATGTAAAGGCTCTTTTTGGATATTTGCTGAGAAAGAATAGTGTTCAAGTGTTAGCCAAAAGGAAAGGATTCCAACAGCTGTAGAAATTTTCATGGAAAAATCCGTACAATTAATGAAAGCATACTTCGATGGAAAAAACTTCCAAAGGATTACCACTATAGAGAAATTAGACTTATGAATATTAGCTATATAAACCAATTCATCCCAAACAAAAGCAGTGGGTAAGCATGAACAACCCTACTCATGCATTAACACAGAACACTTGTTCGGCATATAAGCTCGAAGAAGGACACCTCCAGTAGCAGATTGATATCTTTTAGAAACTATTGTCTGACAACCAAATCAAAATGATTGGAGGGGAGGGGGAAGGCTATGAATATCATCTCAAATTCCAAGTCAAATTTGGTTTTGAACAAGTTAGTTGGAACAAAGAGGAGAAAAAATTGTGAACAGTGGGCTTTGTAAGCTGTCCTCTTTTTCCTGTTCCTTTAAATTTATAGCATGTTATTGATTTCTATTTATTGTTTGTTTGGTGGCAATTCCAATATGATCCTGGAACTGAACTTGCTTCCACAATTTGATGGGAGCTTTCCCAGCAGTTGCTCGAACCAAATTGGTTTGGATGTTTGCATTTACTGGATTTAAACACAAGTCTACGTTGCTTACCTTGTACCAACTATTTCCAGTGAGTTAAAGGACTGCTCGTCCCGTAGATTTGGATCAGATGCTGTTTTGACCATTGACTGCCGTATCTTAATAGTTCCAGGAAGAAGCTACAATAGAGAAGAATACAATTTACATACTTCACTTAGAAGAATACAATTTAAAATTTTCACTTCCATGGAAAAAGTTCAGAAAATTGACAGTCCATAAGGTCAAGAAAAATGGTTTGCTTGCAAAAGAACCTATTTTTTTTTGCTTCAACTCATCCATGATGATGACAATATAACAGAGAATTATAAATAATCTTTACTGTGAAGTTTGGTCATATCAATAGAACCAAATTTCAGGCCAATACAATAAATAAATATAACATAGATTGTACAAATAGAAGCATTTAAAGCACAAAAAGTATAATCAACAGAGATGATAAATAAGAAAGGTACTAATCAAGGTAACATTGCAAACAACCATTTGTTTATTGAACCTGCCATTTGCTAAACAACAACAAGCCTACTAAAACTTAAATTAAGTTATACGTACCCTTCTATCAACAAGAAGGGTTCCCTTTACAGCAAGTCCATTATAGAACATACGGATCTGCAAAAGTAGAGGCTAGAGAGAGGGAGCGAAAGAGCAATAGACTGATTAGTTAAATAATAGAGCATTTGAGAAGAAACAAATAAGCTCGTCATATGTTTCAGTCCAAGGATTACATAGCCCAACTAACGTTAACATGACATGGGCATCATCAACCTACTGATACATTTGCTAATGCAACTTGAAATGTCATCAAGGTATTTTTCAAGTGGAGGAAACTAATGTTGACATGACATTGCCATGCCAAACTCTTCAAGTTCAGTACAGGATTTTACAAGTGGAGGATAAATAACCTTCACAGAGATATTAAAATGTTTCTTGTATTAGCAAAAATAATAACCTTCACAGAGATCCAACATTTCTGTTAAAAACATATGATAACTGAGACAAGAAATCCAATCATTCTGTTAAACCATCCCCAAAAAATATTTCTGTAAGAAAAGATAAAATAACTGGAAAAACTAATTATACTGGAATATATCATGCAGATATGGGTAAAAAGAGAATCACACACTTGCAGGTCAGGTGTCCTCGAAAAGTTTCCCTTGACGACACTCGTCGGGCATTTATTGGCTATATCTTCTGAGATTAGGCCAGTCCCATCAGTGTGGATCAAAGGCTCCCCATGACTGAGAACAATGTTTCCGTTTCTATCCTGAAATATTCCACTAAATGTAAATCGTACAGTCAAGTACCAATTCAAAACATCAGAGAGGAAGAGAGATATTTACCTTGCAAGGTATGTCCTCGATAATTATAACATTAACCTTTGATAGGTCGTTGGCATCTAGTAGTGTTGTAGCTTTGGACAATACCAAAGCAAACCTGATGATTCAGTGAGAGAGCAACCACATAAATATCACCCACAAATAGGGACAGTGACTGCAGCCACAAAAGAAGGCAAAAGGCATCCATTGTTTATTTCCACTGTGTAGGATGTTGAAACACCCCAAGCACAGTTACATTGAAAAACAAAGTAGGCTATGAAATTCTGCAGAAACATCATACTTGTTGTCAAATCGATTAAAATTTCATGTTTAACAATGGAGCAAATCTTTTTGATTATTTTTGTCAGCAGTCCAAACTCTAAGGCAGATAGCAAGAGCACACTGACAACAGGGCATATCCTAGAATATATCCTTAAAGGTATGCATTAAATAGTTACTACTGTTGAACAGAAGTAGTAAGATTCTTAACCTGGCCAAATATTTTGCCAAGGTGGGAACAGTGTGAACGTGCATAAAAAGTTTGCGGGCCTCATCAATTGTTTTATTGGAGAGGATATAAGCATCATCTCTGTTCCACCCAGATTCAGTGCGTAGAAAGTAGCATTTAACACCGGAAGAAAATTTCTCGGTTCCCTCTTCTCGTTTCCCTTCCTTGCCCCCGTCTTTGTGAACTGGCAACACAGGCAGACAAGTCAAGACAAATAATTCAACTTAACCAGTGTAGCTACTTAGCTACATAAAAGAGTAGCACCGATGGTTCACACTAGTATGGAAAACATGTAAAACTAGCGAACTGTCCACTTCTATCCAAGTAACCGAGTGGCTTGGCTCAGTGGTTGGGCATGCGGTTGTGCAGCCCAGCGACCCGAGTTCAATTCCTAGAATTGACAGGTGATGCATAGGGGTTTTCCCCGTTTATTGAGGATCAAGTTTGATGTATGGTGAAACCATTCATCAAAAAATATCTTGATACTCATTTAAAAAATTTTGAGGATCATGTTTATCTTGGTACTCATACTAAAATGGCCGTATGCATCCCTAGTTGGTGCAGAGGCCGGGAAGTGAAATTCTCCCCCAATTTTAAGGGTACTCCTTGTTGGGGCCCTCTCCCCTCTCCGCCCTAACCCTAACCGCGCCACCAGCCGCCCCTCCCCGCTCCTCCCCCGCTTCGCCGCCGCCGGAGGGGACACCGGCGAAGCCCGCGTGGTCCCCAGGGAAGGTGGCGGCGGGGCGTCCTCGCCGTTCTCGCGCAAATCTCGCGGCGGCCGGTGGCACGCGACGGTGTTCCGCCGGGGGCTGGCGCCTGCTGCCCGTGAGGCGGCGTCCCTCACGGCGGCGGGGCTGCCCCTGAACGGCGCTTGGTGGTGGCCACGTGGCGGCGCGCGGGTGGGCCGGATCTGGGCTTCCGGTTTGCGTCCTCGTCGTGGCAGCGCTTGTCGTTGCCCTTGGCCATGAGGCGTCATCCGGGACAGGCCTAGCGCCGGTGGTGCTGGCCAGGACGCACACTGGCAGCGGCCTACTTCATCTCGCGTCGTCTCGTTGGCCAATGGTGGTGGTCATCTTCTTCGTCAAAGATGGCCGGCCAGAGGCTTGGTGATCGGATCTCGAGATCCATCATCTAGTCCCGGCTGCGAGTTGGGGAGACATGGTTGCCGGTGAAAACCGAGCCGTTGGCAGGCGATGGCGGCGTTCTACGCCGTTACCTTGATGGAGGCATTGTCGTGTAACTACTGTCGACCCACTCGTGCTGCTCTGGGGGAAACCCTAGGATCTGGTGTTCCAGATCGGACGATAGCGGCACTGTGGTGTCGTTTCTCTCTTGGGAGCATCGTTTGTGGAGCAGCGCTGGAAGTCAGAGGCAGGAGGTGGAGCGGCTTCGTCTTGCACGGAGCTTCGGTGGAGATGTCAAGTCATGCCTGACCGACAGGTGCTACGCTTTGTCATGCCTGGTCGGCAGGTGCTACGCACGACAGATCTTCCAAAGACTTCAAGCTGTGTCGGCTAGTGGTACTTGGCAGCATGGTGCTGAGGTGTATCAGTGGCGACCGCAACGTGTACAACTGTTTGCGCGCAGGGAGGAGGTGTCGTTGGGCGCCGTGGTGGCGTCGACGATAGCTAGACCGACCAAGGTTGATGCATCAGTACAGTTCTGAAGATGGAGCGGTGGCAGTTGGCGGCGGCGGCCTCTGAGAGCATGCCGGACCGGCGAGACCCATGCCCGGCAGGCGTCCTGGATGGGTCCTCAGGTTTTAGATGTTAGGTTTGGCTGCGATGTCTGTTTGGTATTAGGCCCAGGCTATCTGCGCCCCTTCATCAACTGGATAGGTGTAGCGACAGTTTGTTGCTTAGACGGCGGCTTTAGTCTTACTGTGGTATTACTTTGTAAGGTCTTGTGAGAATAATTAATAAAGTGGCCGTATGCATCGCCCAGATGCAGAGGCCGGGGGTCATCCTCCTTTTCTAAAAAAAAGTAACCGAGTGGCTTCTAGCAAAATCCGGAACTATCAACTGAAAACTATCTTTTCCTTAGAAATAAGACAGAATTTTTTATGAAAAATTAAGAGCAGAGGAACTTTTCATGAATTTACTTTAATTTTACTGCGCTATGGTTTACATAACTAGGATGTGCTGGAAGACTTATGTCGTAACTTATAGTTCAATACGTTACTTGAGAAACAAAAAAGACAGGCACAATTTTCTCATGAGAAGAGTACAACTTGCACGCCACGATCAACATGTATTTAAACGGCCAAGGAGAAAGAAGTACACTTATAATTTATTTCCATGATGTCCACCAGCTAGAGAGTGTGTTGTATTATGTGATCTCTCTGTATTTGTTCTCTTGGTCCTTGGTATCATAGCATGTTTTCTAGGCATGGTGTCTACATCCTGATTAACAGCCAAGGCTGGTTGGTTAGCAGCTTCTACTTGACCAAACTATATGTAATCTATAGTAGCAGCCTAGCATAATTCTCCTACTATGGTAAATAAAGACTGAACTACAATAAGATTTAGCTGGGTAGTCTAGACAAGATTTAAATATTCTGACTTCTAGCTAAAACTCACAGTCTCCTACTCTGTAGCATGTGTCAATATTTTTAGCAACAGTGCTTCTGTAGTTTTCCTTGGCAGTAGTAGTAACTTTAATGGTGATTCATTCATCACGGGCACTTTATAGGTTACTCTGGAATGCTTTGTTTTTGGATGTTGCAATTGACCTTTTTTTAGAGAAAGCTGCAATTGACATCAGTGTGCATGTGTAATACTAGTGCACTTAATATTTCAAAATCCGTTATTTAGTCTGGCATTTACATATATCCCAGTAAAGGTTGCATTCCAGGATATGGAAACTTACTGAGATAACGGTAACGACGCAAACCCAAGCTGATGCCATCTTCAGCAACCTTACGGTAAACACTATAGTAGGCACCGACGTCATTGCCAAAGTTTCTTTGCCCACGTATATCCGAGAACTTCACGACAAGAATGTTGTCATCGCCAACAACTTTCTGCAGCTTGTTCCTCGAGGTTTCAAGATATGGCCCCTGAAACCCAGTAAAACAACATGAAGTTCTGGAATATATGAATGTACTGGTACGCCATGTGCAATATCAACAAGAGGTTATAAGTTGTAGAAAACAAATAAGAATGAAGGAAGTCATTGTAATGATGGTGTCCACTGGACAGTCACAACAATCAGGACTTATCTACTGCAATTCAAGGCAAGCTGCACTTGCCTAATATTCCAACATTAGAGAAAAAAATACATTCAAACTTGGCCGACGACGAATACTGAATGATGACCATTCAACATTCAGCTATAAAATTAATCAGCAAGAGTATGGATACCAGTACACAGTTTCCACATCGCTGAGTGGCATGCAATATCCATGTTAAAGAATACATCAAGGCAATGAAATTCAATAGGAAATGTTTGCAGGTACATATAACACTGTGCAAGTTTGGGTATATTTGGTGTAGTACATGGGCAGTTGGGCACAATATTCCACTAGGAGATATGAAAAGATCAGAGGAAAGAGTAAATATAAAAATTTCCACGACAGGAAGACTAAGGAACTACTCCCTCCGTCCGAAAATACTCGTCGGAGGAATGGATGTATCTAGATGTATTTTAATTCTAGATACATTCACTTTTATGCATTTTCCCGACAAGTATTTTCGGACGGAGGGAGTATTAAACCTTAAAGATGGTAACTACGGAGCCATCTGCTATCTCCAAACAGCAATGATACACTCTTGCCTTACTTGAATCCCCCCAGTCAAGGTTCTGCAAGTATCAGTTGAACAACAATTCCATAAGACAAGTGCACATACTATACTGAAAACAAAAAACATACAACAACAACAAAGCCTTTAGTCCCAAACAAGTTGGGGTAGGCAAATATACTTGACTTATCTGAACAGGGACGACAAATTTCACATTCAGATAGTAATCAACACTGGGGTGTGCATATACTACTAGTTGAATCTACAGCAAGTTGCGGGACATGCATAATAGCTTGCAGATAGGAACATTATTCAAGCTGTGACAAGGGTTATGATTATACTGTTGATTTATTTTGTTTCCCTAGAAATTTCATAAAATTGTGTTTTCATGAAACATAGATATATTTGGTAAGCAAAATGTACTTTCCTTGAAACTTGGGAAGAAAATACCTGCTGCAGCAGTGCAAAGTGAAAACTTGTGATCCTAATATCAGTTCTTCATATAGAGATGACAGCTTGGTACTAGCAGTAGTTAGTGATCCTATTCTTGGGTATCAAGTGAATTAACCAAACAATACTAGTATTTGACAAAATTAAATATGTGGAACATCATGGGAAGAAAATCCTACAAATGTCTATGTTCCAGATTATGAACTTGAAACCTGAGAAATCATAAGCTACTAAAAAGTATTATATGTTGGCTGCAGCCATGAGCAAATATAACAGATAGTAATGAATAAGAGCAAGTTCAAATATAGTACAACCTTCCTTCTATCTGATTCGGCTACAAACTTGTGACCAAATCTGTGCCAAATTTCTGGTTCAAAATCTTTCATTGAAAGTGAAGGCAGTGACCTAATATAATCTTCTCGTAATTCACACACATCTTCTATCTTGTTGCTATAAAAGAAAGGCAGGACAAGTTAGCAAAAATATAACACAGACCCAGAAGATAATTTGCAAAAGCTGGAAGCAGGAAGGACTAAAAGAGATTTACCGGCCAAGGTACACATATATCAAGAAAACCTTGTCGAACTCTAGCTCCCCAAGCGCCATCATGGTCATGTGCAGGTTTGCTGTTGCCTTTGATGTGTTTGCATTGACAAGAGGGTCTGCTGGCATCATGTGCACCGGTGTCGGCGGTGTAGCGAGTTCAGCCCCTACGGTTCTCGGTAGGCCTCCTAGTGCCAACTGATGCAGAGATTTTACGATGTTCCTCGCAGGGCTTGGGGAGGATACCGTTGTTGTAGGCGAAGCAATGGCATGCCGGACCGGGCTCTCAGTCCCCACCTGATGCTGCAACCCAGACACAGGGCCATGGCCAGGGCTTCCTGGCAGCTGCAAACTGTAATGCGTCGATCGGGCAGGGCTCCCGGCATTGATCGTGGCATGGGTTGGGAGATCCAAGGAAATGCGAATGTGATGATTCACCGTCCCCAATACAGCATCACCTGCTTGATCATGAATTCAGACGATTAGAAAGAAAGAAAATTAACTTGAATGTGATGTTCGGGGAGAAGTGTAAATTGGCATGTGAGGTACTAGTACTCTCTTAATAAATAGCCACACCACGCACACGGATCAAAGAGGAACATCATGCTCCGAAATCACATAACTTTCTGTAGGGCTTGACAGACAAAGAGGAACAAGAAGGAACATCATGCTTGAACTGAACTGGAATCCTCGGTTACAGCTGAAGTAAAAGATGAAGGAGACGCGCGCTACCACGCGACGCTAATACAAACGGAATCTCACCCGGCCCTCCCTCTTCTGCGCTGTACTCACCAACTGCTTCTCTGCACCCCCTCCCTCCTTCCTCCACTTCAATAGTCTTTCTTTTTTCAATAGTCTTTCTTTTGCCAAACAAAAAACTCAAAGAGTAAAATTCACTGGTGGTCACTGTACTTGACTCGATGGTTCACTTTGGTCCATATACTTAAGAACTTAGTCAATACGGTCACTATATACTTATCTTGATGATTATACGGTCACTGCCTAAATGTAGAACTTCGTGTTTTCTCTACTTGACCGGTCAACTATCCACCCCCACACAGGTCCCACGTGTCTGTGAACAGAAGAAAGAAATAAAAATAAAAGACGGATAAAATCTTGCGAGGGTGGGGATTCGAACAGGAGACTGCCTGGTGAGAAATCGCACACACTAGCCACCCGACGACGTAACGAGTTGCTTAATTAACCACAGCTTTTATCTTTTGTAGGATAAAGAACACACGCATGCAACGCACAGCGCACGCACGCACGAGTATGTTTTTTTTTAGAATTTTTTTTGCGCGAACCGCTAGTGTATGCTCACTATAAAGTACATGATTTTGTTTTTTGTACAACTCATATCGAAATATATTTCATAGTGAATTTTAGCCACATCTACAAATTCTTTGTATTTATTTTCAGTTTTTTTACCTTAAAAAATTATTTTTGATTTTTTTAATGTGGAGCCTGAGAGCCAAAAGGCCTCACTCATTTATAAGCAATTTAGCTACTATAAACGTAGTCATCTTAATAATAGTACAAGAGCGATAGATGATAAGAAAAAAAAAAACTAAATAGATGAGAGCAGAGCGTATGAATCCATCTACGAAAAATATGCAAAATGATTTGCCGCAAGGAGAACAAAGAACCACAGAAGAAAAAAGTGTACTAGTTCCAAAAAAGTGTGGACTTCTGTCATCGTGTGGGACTCGTTGGCGTGGATGTTGGAACGTTACGCGGGAGGTTAAACATTCCTGAATTATTCACTTGATTAATACTGGTCATTGCTATTTATCTAAGATAACACAATGTGCGCTGCATACATGCGTCATAAGAGAAGTTAGCTCACAAGAAAACCTAGCTGTGAGGTCCCAGGATCGAATCCCCACTTGCGCAATACTAAATCTATCCTTTATTTCTTTCTTTTATTCACTGACAGGTGGGACCTGCATGAGATTGAGAGTTGACCGGTCAACATAGAGAAAATATAAAGTTGTACGGTTAGGCGGTTACCGTATAATCATTAAGATGAGTACATAGTGACCGTATTAACTAAGTTCTTGAGTATATGGACCAAAGTGAACCATCGAGACAAGCACAGTGACCATCGGTGAATTTTACTCTCAAGAAAACCTTCCCCGAATCCCCGTAGTGAGAACTACTGCTCCAGTTAGTACAAAACTAAAATAAATGTACTAGTCCTTCCTCGTCTCCGTCTGCTTCTGCTTACTCCTTTACTTCTCTCAGCCAAATCAAGCTATTTCTATCCAAATCGATCGACCGGTTCTTGAAAGAAGAAGAAAAATAGCAATGCCTTGCACCGGTAGTCCTACTCGTACTAACCCAGTTCTTGATTATGCAAATAAAAATCAACCATCCAACACACAAGCAGAGGAAGAGAGAGAGGCAGTGTTCGCACCTCCTCGCTGTGACGGCACGGAGCTGCCGGCGGCGGCGCGCTCCTCTGAGTCGCGCTTCATCATCCACTGGATGTAGGCGGACAGATTCTGCACCGGCTGCCTGGACCGCCCGATCCTCTGCAGCACCCGCACGGCCGCCGCCTCGCCGAGCTCCGCGAGCCGGCGCTGCGCCAGAGGGTCCGCTCGCTGGTCGTGCCGCCTCTCGAGCTGCGCCAGCTCCAACTCCACCGCCGCCGGGAGTTGGCAAGCGCGCATCTCCGTCGAGCCTAGGGCGCCGCTCATCAAGGTTCCTTCGGGGCGTCGGAGATTTGAGTTTGAGTCGCGGTGTGGTCGTGTGGATGGATGGGAGCTCCTTCTTATGGAAGGAAGAAGAGCATGGGAGGCAGCCTGCTTCTGCATGGCAGGGGCGCCTACTAATATGTCTTTACTCCGGCACCGTGCCAAGCAAAAAGGCTACTACGAGCCTACGAGTACCTGCTGCCATGACTTGTCACTTCAGTAGAGACAGCTCGGTTCTTGCACTAGTATGGACGGGATCAGTCTTCTTTGGACTTGGTCACTTGGAAATCTGACCATCCAAAAAAAAAAACAGTGGACAATCAGCAAAGGAAATGTGCTCCGAAACTGGTCACGTATCTAATGCCTGTCAAAATAACGTACTGTAGTGTCAAAACGCTGCGGAGAGAGTATGAGACGCGGCGACCCATTTTGCCAGCCCGTGTCCTTCGGGTTCTGCGGATAGAAAAGACGGCCCAATGCACCGATTCAAACGGACGCGTCGCTTTTCGTCCACCTTCAATCCATTCCGTCTCAATTTTAAGTCCGATTTGTGTCGGTTCGAGATGAGACGGACGCGCCAAGCGCCAACTACTCCGCTGGGCCGCCCGGTGAGTAGCAAAGCCTCCACCATTTTCCTCCACTTCCCAAAACCCTTCCACCACAAGACGCTCCCGCCGCTTCGCCATGGGCGACAACCTCGATGCCTTTGATGTGTTTGCATTGACAAGAGGGTCTGCGGCATCATGCGCACGGTGTATCGAGTCCAGCCCCTACGGTTCTCGGTAGGCCTCCTAGTGCCAATCGATGCGAGAGATTTTACGATGTTCCTCACAGGCTTGGGAGGACACCGTTCTTGTAGGCGAAGCAATGGCATGCCGGACCGGGCTCTCGGTCCCCACGATGTTGCAACCGGACATAGGACCATGGCGGGGCTTCCGGCAGCTGCAAAGCTATAAGGTGGCTCTGGCATCGATCGTGGCATGGGTGGGAGATCCAAGGAAATGTGAATGTGATGATTCATCGTCCCTAATACTGACATCACCTGCTGGATCGTAAATTGAGCGATTAGAAAGAAAGAAAATTAACTTGAATGCGATGTTCGGGAGAAGTGTAAATTGGCATGTGAGATAATCTCTTAATAATAGCCACACCACACACACGGATCAAATGAACAAGCTCCAAAATCACATAGGAGTAACTTCCTTTAGGGCTTGAGAAAGAGGAACAAGAAGGAACATCATGCTTGAACTTATTACCTGGAATCCTCGGTTAAAACTCAGATAGGAGGGATCAGGTGATGGCTCTGGCGACTGGCGACCTCCCTGGCGCCCTCGGCGCCGCCCTCGCCTCCGCCTCCGCCTGGCCGCCCGCCGCGCCTCCCGCCGCCCCCCCGCCGGCCTCCTGGCGCTTGCCCGTCGCCCCCGAGCCTGTCGCCTCTCGCTCTCCGCCTCGACGCCCCCCCCTTCATTGGGCGGACTACGCGGAGGACGCGCGTTCCCCTCCCACCTCCCCCCCTCCCGGCTCCCTCCACCCCTCACTCCTCCGCCGCCCCAACCTTGCCCGGCTGGCGGCAGCTCAGCCCCACGTGAGGGGCTTTGCCTCCGCCCAGTGGGCGCCTCCGTCGCCTTCCTCGGCTCCCGGAGCCCGGCTCGGTGGCGCCTCTCAAGGCGGCCTTGGCCGTAGTGTTGGGGAACGAGTAATTTCAAAAATTTCCTCGCACACGCAAGATCATGGTGATGTATAGCAACGAGAGGGAGAGTGTTGTCTACGTACCCTCGTAGACCCGGCGAAGCGATCACAACATAGAGGAAGTAGTCGACGTTCTCCACGCGATCCGACCGATCCGCGCCGTTACTCCGGCGCCCCGAGTTCTTGACACACGACAGCTCGATGGCGTCCCTCGTACTCGATCCAGCCGAGTGTCGAGGGAGAGTTCCGTCGGACGACGGCGTGGTGACGATCTTGATGTTCTATCGGCAGCGAGGGCTTCGCCTAAGCTTCATGACGATATGACCGAGGTGGAATATGGTGGAGGGGGGCACCGCACACGGCTAAGGAACGATCCGTAGATCAAACTTGTGTGTTCTAGGGTGCCCCCCTGCCCCCGTATATAAAGGAGGGAGGGGGGAGGTGCGGCCGGCCTAGAGGAGGCGCGCCGGAGGAGTCCTACTCCCAGGGAGTAGGACTCTCCCTTCCTAGTTGGAGTAGGATTGGGGGAGGGGGAAGAGGAAAGGGGGGCGCCCCCCCTACTGTTGGGGAGCGTAGTAATTTCAAAAATTTTCCCACGCACACGCAAGATCATGGTGATGTATAGCAACGAGAGGGAGAGTGTTGTCTACATACCCTTGTAGACCCGGCGGAAGCGATCACAACGTAGAGGAAGTAGTCGACGTTCTCCTCGCGATCCGACCGATCCGGCGCCGTTACTCCGGCGCCCCGAGTTCTTGACACACGACAGTTCGATGGCGTCCCTCGTACTCCGATCCAGCCGAGTGTCGAGGAGAGTTCCGTCAAGACGACGGCGTGGTGACGATCTTGATGTTTCACGGCGCGAGGCTTCGCTTAAGCTTCATGACAGTATAACCGAGGTGGAATATGGTGGAAGGGGCACCGACACGGCTGAGGAACGATCTCACGATCAACTTGTGTGTTCCAAGGTGCCCCCTGCCCCGTATATAAAGGAGCAAGGGGGAGGGGGGGCGGCCAAGGGAGGCGCATACAGGAGTCCTACTCCCTCCGGGAGTAGGATTCCCCCAATCCTAGTTGGACTAGGATTCCGGGGGGAAAGAGAGAGAGGGGCGGCCCCTTCTCCTAGTCCTAGTAGGACTAGGGAAGGGGGGGCGCGCCCTCCTAGGGCTGCCCTTCTCCTTTCCACTAAGGCCCATCGAGGCCCATTTACCTCCCGGGGTTCCAGTAACCTCCGGTACTCAAATAAATTCCGTTTTCGCCGGAACCATTCGAACTCCAAACATAGGCTTCAATATATCAATCTTTATGTCTCGACCATTCCAAGACTCCTCGTCATGTCCGTGATCACATCCGGGACTCGAACTCCTTGGTACATCAAAATACATAAACTCATAATAAGCATCATCGTAACCTTAAGCGTGCGGACCCTACGGTTCGAGAACAATGTAGACATGACCTAGAACTATTCACGGTCAATAACCAACAGCGGGACCTGGATGCCCATATTGGTTCCTACATATTCTCGAAGATCTTTATCGGTCGGACCGCATAACAACATCGTTGTTCCCTTTGTCATCGGTATGTTACTTGCCGAGATTCGATCGTCGGTATCCAATACCTAGTTCAATCTCGTTACGGCAAGTCTCTTTACTCGTTCCGTAATACATCATCTCACAGCTAACTCATTAGTTGTAATGCTTGCAAGGCTTGATGATGTGTATTACCGAGAGGGCCGAGATACCTCTCCGACAATCGGAGTGACAAAACCTAATCTCAAATATGCCAACCCAACATCGCCTTTGGAGACACTGTAGTACTCCTTTATAATCACCCGATTCGTTGTGACGTTTGGTAGTACCAAAGTGTTCCTCCGGTAAGCGGAGTTGCATAATCTCATAGTTACAGGAACATGTATATGTCATGGATAAAAGCGGTAGCAACATACTAAGCGATCGTGTGCTAAGCTAATGGAATGGGTCATGTCAATCAGATCATTCTACTAATGATGTGATCTTGTTAATCAAATAACAACTCTTTGTTCATGGTTAGGAAACATAACCATCTTTGATTAACAAGCTAGTCAAGTAGAGGCATACTAGTGACACTCTGTTTGTCTATGCATTCACACATGTATCATGTTTCCGGTTAATACAATTCTAGCATGAATGATAAACATTTATCATGAAATAAGGAAATATATAATAACTTTATTATTGCCTCTAGGGCATATTTCCTTGATCTCCCACTTGCACTAGAGTCAATAATCTAGATCACATCACCATGTGATTAACATCGATAGTTCACATCATCATGTGATTAACACCCATAGTTCACATCGCCATGTGACCAACACCCAAAGGGTTTACTAGATTCATAATCTAGTTCACATCGCTATGTGATTAACACCCAAAGAGTACTAAGGTGTGATCATGTTTTGCTTGTGAGAGAGTTTTAGTCAACGGCTCTTTCACATTCAGTCCGTTATGTATTTTGCAATTTTCTATGTCTACAATGCTCGCATGAAGCTACCCTAGCTAATTGCTCCCACTTTCAATATGTATCTAGATCGAGACTTAGAGTCATCGGATCGGTGTCAAAACTTGCATCGGCGTAACCTTTTACGTACGAACCTTTTGTCACTTCCATAATCGAGAAACATATCCTTATTCCACTAAGGATAATTTTGACCGCTGTCGATGATCTACTCCTAGATCACTATTGTGCTCCTTGCCAAACTCGGTGCAGGGTATACAATAGATCTGGTACACAGACATGACATACTTTATAGAACCTATGGCCAAGGCATAGGGAATGACTTTCATTCTCTTTCTATCTTCTGCCGTGGTCGGGTTTTGAGTCTTACTCAATTTCACACCTTGTAACACAGGCAAGAACTCTTTCTTTGACTGTTCCATTTTGAACTACTTCAAAATCTTGTCAAGGTATGTACTCATTGAAAAAACTTATCAAACATCTTGATCTATCTCAATAGATCTTGATGCTCAATATGTAAGCAGCTTCACCGAGGTCTTTATTTGAAAAACTTCTTTCAAACACTCCTTTATGCTTTGCAGAATAATTCTACATTATTTCCGATCTACAATATGTCATTCACATATACTTATCAGAAATGTTGTAGTGCTCCCACTCACTTTCTAGTAAATACAGGCTTCACCATAAGTCTGTACAAAACTATATGCTTTGATCAACTCATCAAAGCGTATATTCCAACTCCGAGATGCTTGCACCAGTCCATAGATGGATCGCTGGAGCTTGCACACTTTGTTAGCTCCCTTTGGATCGAAAAAAAAACTTCTGGTTGCATCATATACAACTCTTCCTCCAGAAACCCATTTAGGAATGCAGTTTTTTTTACATCCATTTGCCAAATTTCATAAATTGTGGCAATTGCTAACATGTTTCGGACAGACTTAAGCATCGCTACAGTTGAGAAAATCTCATTGTAGTCAACATCTTGAACTTTGTCAAAAACCTTTTTCGACAAGTCAAGCTTTGTAGATAGTAACACTACTATCAGCGTCCGTCTTCCTCTTGAAGATCCATTTATTTTCTATGGCTTGCCGATCATCGGGCAACTCCACCAAAGTCCACACTTTGTTCTCATACATGGATCTCATCTCAGATTTCATGGCCTCAAGCCATTTCGCGGAATCTGGGCTCATCATCGCTTCCTCATAGTTCGTAGGTTCATCATGGTCTAGTTACATGACTTCGAGCAGGATTACCGTACCACTCAGTGCGGATCTCACTCTGGTTTACCTCGAGATTCGGTAGTAACTTGATCCGAAGTTACATGATCATCATCATTAGCTTCCTCACTAATTGGTGTAGTAGTCACGGGAACAAATTTCGTGATGAACTACTTTCAATAAGGGAGAAGGTACAATTACCTCATCAAGTTCTACTTTCCTCCCACTCACTTCTTTCGAGAGAAACTCCTTCTCTAGAAAGGATCCATTTTCAACAACGAAAATCTTGCTTTAGGATCTGTGATAGAAGGTGTACCCAACAGTTTCCTTTGGGTATTCTATGAAGACGTACTTCTCGATTTGGGTTTGAGCTTATCAAAACCTTCCCCGAATCCCCGTAGTGAGAACTACTGCTCCAGTTAGTACAAAACTAAAATAAATGTACTAGTCCTTCCTCGTCTCCGTCTGCTTCTGCTTACTCCTTTACTTCTCTCAGCCAAATCAAGCTATTTCTATCCAAATCGATCGACCGGTTCTTGAAAGAAGAAGAAAAATAGCAATGCCTTGCACCGGTAGTCCTACTCGTACTAACCCAGTTCTTGATTATGCAAATAAAAATCAACCATCCAACACACAAGCAGAGGAAGAGAGAGAGGCAGTGTTCGCACCTCCTCGCTGTGACGGCACGGAGCTGCCGGCGGCGGCGCGCTCCTCTGAGTCGCGCTTCATCATCCACTGGATGTAGGCGGACAGATTCTGCACCGGCTGCCTGGACCGCCTGATCCTCTGCAGCACCCGCACGGCCGCCGCCTCGCCGAGCTCCGCGAGCCGGCGCTGCGCCAGAGGGTCCGCTCGCTGGTCGTGCCGCCTCTCGAGCTGCGCCAGCTCCAACTCCACCGCCGCCGGGAGTTGGCAAGCGCGCATCTCCGTCGAGCCTAGGGCGCCGCTCATCAAGGTTCCTTCGGGGCGTCGGAGATTTGAGTTTGAGTCGCGGTGTGGTCGTGTGGATGGATGGGAGCTCCTTCTTATGGAAGGAAGAAGAGCATGGGAGGCAGCCTGCTTCTGCATGGCAGGGGCGCCTACTAATATGTCTTTACTCCGGCACCGTGCCAAGCAAAAAGGCTACTACGAGCCTACGAGTACCTGCTGCCATGACTTGTCACTTCAGTAGAGACAGCTCGGTTCTTGCACTAGTATGGACGGGATCAGTCTTCTTTGGACTTGGTCACTTGGAAATCTGACCATCCAAAAAAAAAAACAGTGGACAATCAGCAAAGGAAATGTGCTCCGAAACTGGTCACGTATCTAATGCCTGTCAAAATAACGTACTGTAGTGTCAAAAACGCTGCGGAGAGAGTATGAGACGCGGCGACCCATTTTGCCAGCCCGTGTCCCTTCGGGTTGCTGCGGATAGAAAAGACGGCCCAATGCACCGATTCAAACGGACGCGCGTCTGCTTTTCGTCCACCTTCCAATCCATTCCCGTCTCAATTTTAAGTCCGATTTGTGTCGGTTCAGAGATGAGACGGACGCGCGCCGCGCGCCAACTACTCCGCCTGGGCCGCCAGTGAGTAGCAAAGCCTCCACCATTTTCCTCCACTTCCCAAAAACCCTTCCACCCGCGCACGCTCCCGGCCGCTCGCCATGGACGACAACCTCGATGCCTTTGATGTGTTTGCATTGACAAGAGGGTCTGCTGGCATCATGCGCACCGGTGTATCGAGTCCAGCCCCTACGGTTCTCGGTAGGCCTCCTAGTGCCAACTGATGCAGAGATTTTACGATGTTCCTCACAGGGCTTGGGGAGGACACCGTTCTTGTAGGCGAAGCAATGGCATGCCGGACCGGGCTCTCAGTCCCCACCTGATGCTGCAACCCAGACATAGGACCATGGCGTGGCTTCCGGCAGCCAAGCTATGTAAGGTGGCTCTCGCATCGATCGTGGCATGGGCTGGGAGATCCAAGGAAATGTGAATGTGATGATTCACTGTCCCTAATACAGCATCACCTGCTGGATCGTAAATTCAGACGATTAGAAAGAAAGAAAATTAACTTGAATGCGATGTTCGGGGAGAAGTGTAAATTGGCATGTGAGATAATCTCTTAATAATAGCCACACCACACACACGGATCAAATGAACAAGCTCCAAAATCACATAGGAGTAACTTCCTTTAGGGCTTGAGAAAGAGGAACAAGAAGGAACATCATGCTTGAACTTATTACCTGGAATCCTCGGTTAAAACTCAGATAGGAGGGATCGGTGATGGCTCATGATCGTGGCGACCTCCTGGCGCCCTGGCGGGCGCCTCGCCTCCGCCTCCGCCTGGCCACGGCGCCTCCCGCCGCCTCCCGCCTGCCTCTGGCGCTCCTGGCCCTGGCCCGCCCCCGAGCCTGCCGCCTCTCGCTCTCCGCCGACGGCCCCCTTCATTGGGCGGACTACGCGGAGGGACGTTGCCTCTCCCACCTCCCCCTCCCGGCTCCCTCCACCTCACCTCCTCCCGCCTCAACCTTGCCCGGCTGGCGGGCAGCTCAGCCCCCACGTGAGGGGCTTTGCCTCCGCCAGCGGGCGCCTGTCGCCTTCCTCGGCTCCCCGAGCCCGGCTCGGTGGCGCCTCTCCAAGGAGCGGCCTTGGCGGTAGTGTTGGGGAACGAGTAATTTCAAAAATTTCCCACGCACACGCAAGATCATGGTGATGTATAGCAACGAGGGGAGAGTGTTGTCTACGCACCCTCGAGACCCGGCGAAGCGATCACAACATAGAGGAAGTAGTCGACGCTCTCCACGCGATCCGACCGATCCCGGCGCCAAGCATTCGGCGCCCCCAGTTCTTGACACACGACAGCTCGATGACGTCCCTCAGACTCGATCCAGCCGAGTGTCGAGGGAGAGTTCCACAAGACGACGGCGCAGGACGATCTTGATGTTCTATCACAGGGCTTCGCTAAGCTTCGCTGACGATATGACCGAGGTGGAATATGGTGGAGGGGGCACAGACACGGCTAAGGAACGATCCGTAGATCAAACTTGTGTGTTCTAGGGTGCCCCCTGCCCTCAGATATAAAGGAGGGAGGGGGAGGTGCCTGCCCAGAGGAGGGCTGGCTGAGGAGTCCTACTCCCACTGGAGTAGGACTCTCCCTTCCTAGTTGGAGTAGGATTGGGGGAGGGGAAGAGGAAAGGCGCCGCCCCCCTCTGTTGGGGAACGAGTAATTTCAAAAATTTTCCCACGCACACGCAAGATCATGGTGATGTATAGCAACGAGAGGGAGAGTGTTGTCTACATACCCTTGTAGACCCGGGCGGAAGCGATCACAACGTAGAGGAAGTAGTCGACGCTCTCCTCGCGATCCGACCGATCCCGCGCCAAGCATTCGACGCCCGAGTTCTTGACACGTCAGCTCGATGACGCCCTCAGACTCCGATCCAGCCGAGTGTCGAGGAGAGTTCCACAAGACGACGTGGCAGGACGATCTTGATGTTTCATCGGCGCAGGGCTTCGCTTAAGCTTCATGACAGTATAACCGAGGTGGAATATGGTGGAAGGGGCACCGACACGGCTAAGGAACGATCTCACGATCAACTTGTGTGTTCCAAGGTGCCCCCTGCCCCTCAGATATAAAGGAGCAAGGGGGGGGGGCGGCCAAGGGAGGCGCTACTGGAGTCCTACTCCTCCGGGAGTAGGATTCCCCCAATCCTAGTTGGACTAGGATTCCTGAGGGGAAAGAGAGAGAGGGGCTGCCCTTCTCCTAGTCCTAGTAGGACTAGGGAAGGGGAGGCGCCCTCCTAGGGCTGCCCTTCTCCTTTCCACTAAGGCCCATCGAGGCCCATTTACCTCCCGGGGTTCCAGAACCTCCCTGTACTCCAGAATTCCGCCGCCGGAACCATTCGAACTCCAAACATAGGCTTCCAATATATCAATCTTTATGTCTCGACCATTCCAAGACTCCTCGTCATGTCCGTGATCACATCCGGGACTCAACTCCTTCGGTACATCAAAATACATAAACTCATAATAACCGCCATCGAACCTTAAGCGTGCGGACCCTACGGTTCGAGAACAATGTAGACATGACCTAGAACTATTCACGGTCAATAACCAACAGCGGGACCTGGATGCCCATATTGGTTCCTACATATTCTACGAAGATCTTTATCGGTCGATCCGCATAACAACATACGTTGTTCCCTTTGTCATCGGTATGTTACTTGCCCGAGATTCGATCGTCGGTATCCAATACCTAGTTCAATCTCGTTACGCAAGTCTCTTTACTCGTTCCGTAATACATCATCTCACAGCTAACTCATTAGTTGTAATGCTTGCAAGGCTTCAGTGATGTGTATTACCGAGAGGGCCCAGAGATACCTCTCCGACAATCGGAGTGACAAAACCTAATCTCAAATATGCCAACCCAACATCCGCCTTTGGAGACACCTGTAGTACTCCTTTATAATCACCCGATTCGTTGTGACGCTTGGTAGTACCAAAGTGTTCCTCCGTAAACGGAGTTGCATAATCTCATAGTTACAGAACATGTATATGTCATGGATAAAAGCAGAGCAACATACTAAACGATCGTGTGCTAAGCTAATGGAATGGGTCATGTCAATCGATCATTCTACTAATGATGTGATCTTGTTAATCAAATAACAACTCTTTGTTCATGGTTAGGAAACATAACCATCTTTGATTAACAAGCTAGTCAAGTAGAGGCATACTAGTGACACTCTGTTTGTCTATGCATTCACACATGTATCATGTTTCCTGTTAATACAATTCTAGCATGAATGATAAACATTTATCATGAAATAAGGAAATATATAATAACTTTATTATTGCCTCTAGGGCATATTTCCTTCAGTCTCCCACTTGCACTAGAGTCAATAATCTAGATCACATCACCATGTGATTAACATCGATAGTTCACATCATCATGTGATTAACACCCATAGTTCACATCGCCATGTGACCAACACCCAAAGGGTTTACTAGATTCAGTAATCTAGTTCACATCGCTATGTGATTAACACCCAAAGAGTACTAAGGTGTGATCATGTTTTGCTTGTGAGAGAGTTTTAGTCAACGGCTCTTTCACATTCAGGTCCGTTATGTATTTTGCAATTTTTCTATGTCTACAATGCTCTGCATGAAGCTACCCTAGCTAATTGCTCCCACTTTCAATATGTATCTAGATCGAGACTTAGAGTCATCCAGATCGTTGTCAAAACTTGCATCGACGTAACCTTTACGTATTTAACCTTTTGTCACTTCCATAATCGAGAAACATATCCTTATTCCACTAAGGATAATTTTGACCGCTGTCGATGATCTACTCCTAGATCACTATTGTGCTCCCTTGCCAAACTTCGGTCAAGGGTATACAATAGATCTGGTACACAGCATGACATACTTTATAGAACCTATGGCCAAGGCATAGGAATGACTTTCATTCTCTTTCTATCTTCCGCCGTGGTCGGGTTTTGAGTCTTACTCAATTTCACACCTTGTAACACGTGCAAGAACTCTTTCTTTGATCTGCTCCATTTTGAACTACTTCAAAATCTTGTCAAGGTATGTACTCATTGAAAAACTTATCAAACATCTTGATCTATCTCAATAGATCTTGATGCTCAATATGTAAGCAGCTTCACCGAGGTCTTTATTTGAAAAACTTCTTTCAAACACTCCTTTATGCTTTGCGAATAATTCTACATTATTTCCGATCTACAATATGTCATTCACATATACTTATCGTAAATGTTGTAGTGCTCCCACTCACTTTCTAGTAAATCACAGCTTCACCATAAGTCTCAGATAAAACTATATGCTTTGATCAACTCATCAAAGCGTATATTCCAACTCCGAGATGCTTGCACCAGTCCATAGATGGATCGCTGGAGCTTGCACACTTTGTTAGCTCCCTTTGGATCGAAAAAAAAACTTCTGGTTGCATCATATACAACTCTTCCTCCAGAAACCCATTCAGGAATGCAGTTTTTACATCCATTTGCCAAATTTCATAAATTGTGGCAATTGCTAACATGTTTCGGACAGACTTAAGCATCGCCATGTTGAGAAAATCTCATTGTAGTCAACATCTTGAACTTTGTCAAAACCTTTTCGACAAGTCAAGCTTTGTAGATAGTAACACTACTATCGGCGTCGCCTTCCTCTTGAAGATCCATTTATTTTCTATGGCTTGCCGATCATCGGGCAACCCACCAAAGTCCACACTTTGTTCTCATACATGGATCTCATCTCGATTTCATGGCCTCAAGCCATTTCATGAATCTGGGCTCATCATCGCTTCCTCATAGTTCGAGGTTCATCATGGTCTAGTTACATGACTTCCGAACAGGATTACCGCACCACTCAAGTGCGGATCTCACTCGTTTACCCACGAGATTCGTAGTAACTTGATCTGAAGTTACATGATCATCATCATTAGCTTCCTCACTAATTGGTGTAGTAGTCACAGAACAAATTTCGTGATGAACTACTTTCCAATAAGGGAGAAGGTACAATTACCTCATCAAGTTCTACTTTCCTCCCACTCACTTCTTTCGAGAGAAACTCCTTCTCTAGAAAGGATCCATTTTCAAAGAACGAAAATCTTGCTTTAGGATCTGTGATAGAAGGTGTACCCAACAGTTTCCTTTGGGTATTCTATGAAGACGCATTCGATTTGGGTTTGAGCTTATCAGATGAAACTTTTTCACATAAGCATCGCAGCCCCAAACTTTAAGAAACGACAACTTTGGTTTCTTGCTAAACCACAGTTCATATAGTGTCGCCTCAATGGATTTAGATGGTGCCCTATTTAACGTGAATGCAGCTGTCTCTAATGCATGATCCCAAAACGATATTGGTAAATCGGTAAGAAACATCATAGATTGTACTATATCCAATAAAGTACGGTTATGACGTTCGGACACACCATTATGATGTGGTGTTCTGTGGCATGAATTTGTGAAACTATTCCACATTGTTTTAATTGAAGACCAAACTCAGAACTCAAATATTTGTCTCCGCGATCGATCGTAGAAACCTTATTTTCTTGTCACGATGATTTTCCACTTCACTCTGAAATTCTTTGAACCTTTCAACTATTTCAGACTTATGTTTCATCAAGTAGATATACCCATATCTGCTTCAAATCAACTGTGAAGGTCGAAAATAATGATACTTGTCGCGAGCCTTAATATTCATCGGACGACATACATCAAGATGTATGATTTCCAACAAATCTGTTGCTCGCTCCATTGTTCCGAGAACGGAGTTTTAGTCATCTTGCCCAAAAGGCACGGTTCGCAAGCATCAAGTGATTCATAATCAAGTGATTCCAAAATCCCATCAAGATGGAGTTTCTTCATGCGCTTTACACCAATATGACCTAAACGGCAAAGTGCCACAAATAAGTTGCACTATCATTATTAACTTTGATCTTTTGGTTTCAATATTATGAATATGTGTATCACTATGATCGAGATCCAAAGAACCTTTTTCATTGGGTGTGTAACCATATAAGGTTTTATTCATGTAAACAGAATAACAGTTTATTCTCTTACTTAAATGAATAACCGTATTGCAATAAACATGATCAAATCATATTCATGCTCAACGCAAACACCAAATAACATTTATTTAGGTTCAACACTAATCCCGAAAGTATGGAGAGTGTGCGATGATGATCATCTTGAAACTACTTTCAACACACATCGTCACTTCACCCTTAACTAGTTTCTGTTTATTCTGCAACTCCTGTTTCGAGTTACTACTCTTAGCAACTGAACCAGTACCAAATACCGAGGGGTTGCTATAAACACTAGTAAAGTACACATCAATAACATGTATATCAAATATACCTTTGTTCACTATGCCATCCTTCTTATCCGCCAAATACTTGGGGTAGTTCGCTTCCAAAGGACCAGTCCCTTTGCAAGAGAAGCACTTAGTCTCGTGCTTAGGTCCAGACTTGGGCTTCTTCACTTGAGCAGCAACTTGCTTGCCGTTCTTCTTGAAGTTCCCTTCTATCCCTTTGCCCTTTTCTTGAAACTAGTGGTCTTGTTAACCATCAACACTTGATGTTTTTCTTGATTTCTACCTTCGTCGATTTTAGCATCACGAAGAGCTTGGGAATCGCTTCGTTATCCCTTACATATTATAGTTCATCACGAAGTTCTACTAACTTGGTGATGGTGACTAGAGAATTTCGTCAATCACTATCTTATCCGGAAGATTAACTCCCACTTGATTCAAGCGATTGTAGTACCTGCATAATCCGAGTACATGCTCACTAGTTGAGCGATTCTCCTCCATCTTTTAGCTATAGAACTTGTTGGAGACTTCATATCTCTCAACTCGGATATTTGCTTGAAATATTAACTTCAATTCTGGAACATCTCATATGGTCCATGATGTTCAAAACATCTTTGAAGTCCCGATTCTAAGCCATAAAGCATGGTGCACAAAACTATCAAGTAGTCATCATATTGAGCTAGCCAAACGCTCATAACGCCTCGCACCGCTTCCTGCAATAGGTCCTCTACCTAGCGTGCATTAAGGACATAATTCTTCCGTGCAGCAATGAGGATAAACCTCCGATCACGGATTGAATCCGCATCATTGCTACTAACATTTTCAACATAATTTTCTAGGAACATATCAAAACAAACATATGAAAGCAACAATGCGAGCTATTGATCTACAACATAATTTGCAAAATACTACCAGACTAAGTTCATGATAAATTTAAGTTCAATTAATCATATTATTTAAGAACTCCCACTTAGAAAGACATCTCTAGTCATCTAAGTGATCACGTGATCCAAATCAACTAAACCATAACCGATCATCACGTGAAATGGAGTAGTTTTCAATGGTGAACATCTTATGTTGATCATATCTACTATATGATTCACGCCGACCTTTCGGTCTCCGTGTTCCGAGGCCATATCTCGCATATGCTAGGCTCGTCAAGTATAACCCGAGTATTCTGCGGTGCAAAACTGGCTTGCACCCGTTGTAGATGGACGAGAGCTTATCACACCCGATCATCACGTGGTGTCCGGGCACGCATTTAACTTTGGCAACGGTGCATACCGGGAGAACACTTCTTGATAATTTAGTGAGAGATCATCTTATAATGCTACCGCCAATCAAAGCAAGATAAGATGCATAAAAGGATAAACATCACATGCAAATCAATATAAGTGATATGATATGGTCATCATCATCTTGTGCTTCATGATCTCCATCTTGCAAGCACCACCATGATCACCATCGTCACCGGCGCGACACCTTGATCTCCATCGTAGCATCGTTGTCGCCTCGCCAAACTTTATGCTTCTACGACTATCGCTACCGCTTAGTGATAAAGTAAAGCATTACAGGTATTATAGCATTGCATACAATAAAGCGACAACCATATGGCTTCTCGCCATTGCCGATAACTTCGGTTACAAAACATGATCATCTCATACAATAAAATATAGCATCACGCCTTGACCATATCACATCACAACATGCCCTGCAAAAACAAGTTAGACGTCCTCTACTTTGTTGTTGCAAATTTTACGTGGCTGCTACGGGCTTAAGCAAGAACCAGTCTCACCCACGATCAAAACCACAACGATATTTCACAAATAGACTCCGCTTTAACCTTCTCAAGGACCGGCGTAGCCACACTCGGTTCAACTAAAGTGAGAGAGACAGCACCCACCAGTCACCTTTAAGCAACGAGTGCTCGCAGCGGTGAAACCAGTCTCGCGTAAGCGTACGCGTAATGTCGGTCCGGGCCGCTTCATCTCACAATGCCGCTGAACCAAAGTATGACATGCTGGTAGGTAGTATGACTTGTATCGCCCACAACTCACTTGTGTTCTACTCGTGCAAAACATCAAACCATAAAACCTAGGCTCGGATGCCACCGCGGGGAACGAGTAATTTCAAAAATTTTCCTACGCACACGCAAGATCATGGTGATGTATAGCAACGAGAGGGGAGAGTGTTGTCTACATACCCTTGTAGACCCGGCGAAGCGATCACAACGTAGAGGAAGTAGTCGACGTTCTCCTCGCGATCCGACCGATCCCGCCGTTAGCATCTCGACGCCCAGTTCTTGACACACGACAGTTCGATGACGCCCTCGACCGATCCAGCCGAGTGTCGAGGGAGAGTTCCACAAGACGACGGCAGGACGATCTTGATGTTTCACCGGCGCAGGGCTTCGCTTAAGCTTCATGACAGTATAACCGAGGTGGAATATGGTGGAAGGAGGCACCGACACGGCTAAGGAACGATCTCACGATCAACTTGTGTGTTCCAAGGTGCCCCCTGCCCCTCAGATATAAAGGAGCAGGGGAGGGGCCATGGCCAAGGAGGCGCTGGGAGTCCTACTCCCTCTGGGAGTAGGATTCCCCCAATCCTAGTTGGACTAGGATTCCTGAGGGGGAAGAGAGAGAGGGGGCGGCCCCTTCTCCTAGTCCTAGTAGGACTAGGGAAGGGGAGGGCGCGCCTCCCAGGGCTGCCCTTCTCCTTTCCACTAAGGCCCATCGAGGCCCATTTACCTCCCGGGGTTCCAGTAACCTCCGGTACTCCGCAGAATTCGTTTTCACCGGAACCATTCAACTCCAAACATAGGCTTCCAATATATCAATCTTTATGTCTCGACCATTCCAAGACTCCTCGTCATGTCCGTGATCACATCCGGACTCAACTCCTTCGTACATCAAAATACATAAACTCATAATAACTCATCATCGTAACCTTAAGCGTGCGGACCCTACGGTTCGAGAACAATGTAGACATGACCTAGAACTATTCACGGTCAATAACCAACAGCGGACCTGGATGCCCATATTGGTTCCTACATATTCTACGAAGATCTTTATCGGTCGGACCGCATAACAACATACGTTGTTCCTTTGTCATCGGTATGTTACTTGCCCGAGATTCGATCGTCGGTATCCAATACCTAGTTCAATCTCGCACGCAAGTCTCTTTACTCGCTCCGTAATACATCATCTCACAGCTAACTCATTAGTTGTAATGCTTGCAAGGCTTCGGTGTTGTGTATTACCGAGAGGGCCCAGAGATACCTCTCCGACAATCGGAGTGACAAAACCTAATCTCAAATATGCCAACCCAACATCTCGCTTTGGAGACACTGTAGTACTCCTTTATAATCACCCGCCATGCGTTGTGACGCTTGGTAGTACCCAAAGTGTTCCTCCGTAAATGGGAGTTGCATAATCTCATAGTTACTGAGAACATGTATATGTCATGGATAAAAGCAAGAGCAACATACTAAACGATCGTGTGCTAAGCTAATGGAATGGGTCATGTCAATCGATCATTCTACTAATGATGTGATCTTGTTAATCAAATAACAACTCTTTGTTCATGGTTAGGAAACATAACCATCTTTGATTAACAAGCTAGTCAAGTAGAGGCATACTAGTGACACTGCTTGTCTATGCATTCACACATGTATCATGTTTCTAAGTTAATACAATTCTAGCATGAATGATAAACATTTATCATGAAATAAGGAAATATATAATAACTTTATTATTGCCTCTAGGGCATATTTCCTTCACCTCCTTGTCCTATTCGGACTAAGGGGGGAGGGGGCGCGCGGCCTGCCCTGGCCGGCCCCTCCTCTTCTCCCTCGAGGCCCACTAAGGCCCATTTAGTTCCCGGGGTTCGGTAACCTCCTGCACTCTGCAGAATTTCGATTTTACCCGAACCATTCGGACTCCAAATATAGGCTTCCAATATATCAATCTTTATGTCTCGACCATTTCGAGACTCCTCGTCATGTCCGTGATCACATCCGGACTCGAACTTCTTCGTACATCAAAATACATAAACTCATAATAACCGCCATCGAAACCTTAAGCGTGCGGACCCTACGGTTCGAGAACAATGTAGACATGACCGAGACACGTCTCCAAATCAATAACCAACAGCGGACCTGGATGCCCATATTGGTTCCTACATATTCTACGAAGATCTTTATCGGTCGACCGCATAACAACATACGTTGTTCCTTTGTCATCGGTATGTTACTTGCCCGAGATTCGATCGTCGGTATCCAATACCTAGTTCAATCTCGCTATCGGCAAGTCTCTTTACTCGTTCCGTAATACATCATCTCACAGCTAACTCATTAGTTGTATTGCTTGCAAGGCTTCAATGATGTGTATTACCGAGAGGGCCCAGAGATACCTCTCCGACAATCGGAGTGACAAAACCTAATCTCAAATACGCCAACCCAACATCGCCTTTGGAGACACCGTAGTACTCCTTTATAATCACCCGATTACGTTGTGACGTTTGGTAGCACCAAAGTGTTCCTCCGTAAACGGAGTTGCATAATCTCATAGTTACAGGAACATGTATAAGTCATGGATAAAAGCAGAGCAACATACTAAACGATCGAAAGTGCTAAGCTAATGGAATGGGTCATGTCAATCGATCATTCTACTAATGATGTGACCTTGTTAATCAAATAACAACTCTTTGTTCATGGCTAGGAAACATAACCATCTTTGATTAACAAGCTAGTCTAGTAGAGGCATACTAGTGACATGTTGTTTGTTTATGCATTCACACATGTATCATGTTTCCGGTTAATACAATTCTAGCATGAATGATAAACATTTATCATGAAATAAGGAAATAAATAATAACTTTATTATTGCCTCTACGGCATATTTCCTTCAGTCTCCCACTTGCACTAGAGTCAATAATCTAGATTACATAGTAATGATTCTAACACCCATGGAGTCTTGGTGCTGATCATGTTTTGCTCGTGGAAGAGGCTTAGTCAACGGTCTCGCAACATTCAGATCCGTATGTATCTTGCAAATCTCTATGTCTCCCACCGACTAAGTCCCGGATGGAATTGAAGCGTCTCTTGATGTGTTTGGTCCTCTTGTGAAATCTGGATTCCTTCGCTAAGGCAATTGCTCCGAAGATTGTCACGTAAGATTTTCATTGACCCGATGCACTAGGTATGACACCTAGATCGGATATGAACTCCTTCATCCGCACTCCTTCATTAGCTGCTTCGAAGCTGCTATGTACTCCGCTTCACATGTAGATCCCGCCACGACGCTTTGTTTAGAATCGCACCAACCGACAGCTCCTCCGCTTAGTGTAAATACGATCCGGTCTGCGATTTAGAATCGTCCGGATCAGTGTCAAAGCTTGCATCAACGTAACCATTTACGATGAGCTCTTTGTCACCTCCATATACGAGAAACATATCCTTAGTCCTTTTCGTATTTCAGATGTTCTTGACCGCTGCCCGATGATCCACTCTGGATTACTTTGGTACCTCCTCGCTAGGCTTATAGCAAGGCACACATCAGGTCTGGTACACAAGATTGCATACATGATAGAGCCTATGGCTCAAGCATAGGAACATCTTTCATTTTCTCTATCTTCTGCAGTTGGTCGGGCATTGAGTCTTACTCAACTTCACACCTTGTAACACGTGCAAGAACCCTTTCTTTGCTTGATCCATTTTGAACTTCTTCAAAATTTTGTCAAGGTATGTGCTTTGTGAAAGTCCAATTAAGCGCCTTGATCTATCCCTATAGATCTTGATGCCCAATATGTAAGCAGCTTCACCGAGGTCTTTCATTGAAAACTCTTATTCAAGTATCCCTTTATGCTATCCAGAAATTCTATATCATTTCAATCAGCAATATGTCATCTACATATAATATCGAAATGCTACAGAGCTCCCACTCACTTTCTTGTAAATACAAAGCTTCTCCAAAAGTCTCAGATAAACCCAAATGCTTTGATCACACTATCAAAGCGCTTATTCCAACTCCGAGATGCTTGCACCAGTCCATAAATGGATCACGGAGCTTGCACACTTTGTTAGCTCCTTTGGATCGATAAAACCTTCGTTGCATCATATACAACTCTTCTTCCGTAAATCCATTCAGAATGCGGTCTTTACATCCATTTGCCAAATTTCATAATCATAAAATGCGGCAATTGCTAACATGATTCGGACAGACTTAAGCATCGCCACGGTGAGAAGGTCTCATCGTAGTCAATCCCTTGAACTTGTCGAAACCCTTTGCATAAGTCGAGCTTTGTAGACAAGAATATTACCGTCGCCGGTCTTCTTCTTGAAGATCCACTTGTTTTCTATTGCTTGCCTACCCTCGGGCAAGTCAACCAAAGTCCATACTTTGTTTTCATACATGGATCCCATCTCGATTTCATGGCCTCAAGCCATTTTATGGAATCTGGGCTCACCATCGCTTCTTCATAGTTCGAGGTTCATCATGATCTAGTAGCATGATTTCCGAACAGGATTACCGCATCACTCAGTGCGGATCTTACTCGTTGATCTACGAGGTTCTCAGAGCAACTTGATCCAAGTTTCATGATCAACATCATCAACTTCCTCACTACTTGGTGTAGGTGTCTCGTAAACCGGTTTCTGCGACAAACTACTTTCAAGTAAGGAGAAGGTACAATTACCTCATCAAGTTCTACTTTCCTCCCACTCACTTCTTTCGAGAGAAACTCCTTCTCTAGAAAGGATCCATTCTTAGCAACGAATGTCTTGCCTTCGGATCTGTGATAGAAGGTGTACCCAACTGTCTCCTTTGGGTATCCTATGAAGACACATTCGATTTGGGTTCGAGCTTATCAGGTTGAAGCTTTTTCACATAAGCATCGCATCCCCAAACTTTAAGAAACGACAACTTTGGTTTCTTGCCAAACCACATTCATAAGGTGTCATCTCAACGGATTTCGACGGTGTTCTATTCAGGTGAATGCGACCGCCTCTAGAGCATAACCCCAAAACGATAGCGGTAAATCTGAAGAGACATCATAGATCGTACCATATCTAGTAAAGTACGACACGACGCTCGACACACCATTACTGTTGTGGTGTTCCGGTGGCATAAGTTGTAAACTATTCCGCATTGTTTCAAGTGTAGACCAAACTCAGAACTCAAATATTCACCTCCACGATCGATCGTAGAAATTTAATTTTCTTGTTACGATGATTTTCAACTTCACTCAAATTCTTTGAACTTTTCAAATGTTTCAGACTTATGTTTCATTAAGTAGATATACCCATATCTCGCTTAAGTCATCTGTGAAGGTGAGAAAATAACGATATCCGCCACGAGCCTCAACATTCATCGGACCACATACATCTGTATGTATGATCTCCAACAAATCTGTTGCTCTCTCCATAGTACCGAGAACGGGTTTTAGTCATCTTGCCCATGAGGCACGGTTCGCAAGTGCCAAGTGATTCATAATCAAGTGACTCCAAAAGTCCATCAAGATGGAGTTTCTTCATGCGCTTTACAATCGATATGACCTAAACGGCAAGTGCCACAAATAAGTTGCACTATCATTATCAACTCTGCATCTTTTGGTTTCAACATTATGAATATGTGTATCACTACTATCGAGATTCATCAAAATAGACCACTCTTCAAGGGTGCATGACCATAAAAGATATTACTCATATAAATAGAACAACCATTATTCTCTCGATTTAAATGAATAACCGCCTTGCATCAAACAAGATCCAGATATAATGTTCATGCTCAACGCAGCACCAAATAACAATTATTTAGGTCTAAAACTAATCCTCAAGGTAGATATAGAGGTAGCGTGTCGACCGCGATCACATCGACTTTGGAACCATTTCCCACGCATCGTCACCTCGCCCTTGCCGAGTTCGCTTAATCAGTAGTCCCTGCTTCGAGTTGCAAATATTAGCAATGTAACCAGATCAAATACCTGTGCTACTAAGAGCTCTAGTAAGGTACACATTAATAACATGTATATCACATATACCTTTGTTCACCTTGCCATCCTTCTTATCCGCCAAATACTTGGGGCAGTTCCGCTTCAAAGGACTAGTCGCTTGCAGAGAAGCACTCGGCCAGGCTTAGGTCCGACTTTGGTTTTTCTTCTCCCGAGCAAAGAACTTGCTTGCTGTTCTTCTTGAAGTTCCTTCTTCTTCCCTTTACCTTTCTTCTTGAAACTAGTGGTCTTATTGACCATCAACACTTGATGCTCCTTCTGATTTCTACCTCCGCAGCCTTTAGCATTGCGTAAGAGCTCTGTATAGTCTTTACTAACCCTTGCATATTATAGTTCATCACGAAGCCTTTGTAGCTTGGTGGCGTGATTGAAGAATTCGTCAATGACACAATCATCCGGAAGATTAACTCCCAATTGCGTCAAGTGATTGTAGTACCCGCACATTCCGAGTATGTGCTCACTAATGTAACTATTCTCCTCCATCTTGCAGCTATAGAACTTATTGGAGACTTCATATCTCTCAATCCGCATTCTGTTGAATATTAACTTCAACTCGAACATCTCATATGCTCCATGACGCTCAAAACGCCGTTGAAGTCCCGGTTCTAAGCCGTAAAGCATGGCACATCGAACTATAGAGTAGTCATCAGCTTTGCTTTGCCTGACGCTCACAACATCCGTGTTGCTCCAAAGAAGCAGTTCGCACCTAGCAAAGGCATCCAGACGAACTCTTACAGGCAGCAATGAGGATAATCCTCAAAGTTACGGACCCAAATCCCGTAATTGCTACCATCATCTTTCAACTTTGCTTTCTCAAGGAACGCATTAAAATTCAACGGAACAACAAAGACGAGCCATCTATCTACAAACAAACATAAACAAGCAAGATACTATCAGTACTAAGTTCATGATAAATTTAAGTTCAATTAATCATATTACTTAAGAACTCCCACTTAGAAGACATCCTCTAGTCATCTTAAGTGATTACGTGATTCAAATCAACTAAACCATAACCGATCATCACGTGAAATGGAGTAGTTTTCAATGGTGAACATCTTATGTTGATCATATCTACTATATGATTCATGCTCGACCTTTCGGTCTCCGTGTTCCGAGGCCATATCTCGCATATGCTAGGCTCGTCAAGTATAACCCGAGTATTTCTGCGTGTGCAAAACTGGCTTGCACCCCTGTAGATGGACGAGAGCTTATCACACCCGATCATCACGTGGTGTCCGGGCACGATTTAACTTTGGCAACGTGCATACTCGGAGAACACTTCTTGATAATTTAGTGAGAGATCATCTTATAATGCTACCGTCAATCAAAGCAAGATAAGATGCATAAAGGATAAACATCACATGCAAATCAATATAAGTGATATGATATGGTCATCATCATCTTGTGCTTCGTGATCTCCATCTCTCGCAGCACCACCATGATCACCATCGCCACCGGCGCGACACCTTGATCTCCATCATAGCATCGTTGTCGCCTCGCCAAACTTATGCTTTACGACTATCGCTACCGCTTAGTGATAAAGTAAAGCATTACAGGCGATTGCATTGCATACAATAAAGCGACAACCATATGGCTCTCGCCATTGCCGATAACTTCGGTTACAAAACATGATCATCTCATACAATAAAATATAGCATCACGCCTTGACCATATCACATCACAACATGCCCTGCAAAAACAAGTTAGACGCCTTCTACTTTGTTGTTGCAAATTTTACGTGGCTGCTACGGGCTTAAGCAAGAACCAGTCTCACCCACGATCAAAACCACAACGATATTTCACAAATAGACTCCGTTTAACCTTCTCAAGGACGGGCGAGCCACACTCGGTGCAACTAAAGTGAGAGAGACAGACACCCGCCAATCACCTTTAAGCAACGAGTGCTCAGAAGCGGTGAAACCAGTCTCGCGTAAGCGCACGCGTAATGTCGGTCGGGCCGCTTCATCTCACAATACCGCTGAACCAAAGTATGACATGCTGGTAGGTAGTATGACTTGTATCGCCCACAACTCACTTGTGTTCAACTCTGCAAAACATCAAACCATAGAAAAAAACCTAGGCTCGATGCCATTGTTGGGGAACGAGTAATTTCAAAAAATTCCTACGCACACGCAAGATCATGGTGATGTATAGCAACGAGAGGGGAAAGTGTTGTCTACGCATCTCGAGACCCGGCGGAAGCGATCACAACGAGGAAGTAGTCGACGTTCTCCTCGCGATCCGACCGATCCCGCGCCGTTATTCGGCGCCCCAGTTCTTGACACGACAGCTCGATGACGCCCTCAGACTCGATCCAGCCGAGTGTCGAGGGAGAGTTCCACAAGACGACGGCGCAGGACGATCTTGATGTTCTACGGCGCAGGGTTTCGCTTAAGCTTCGCGACGATATGACCGAGGTGGAATATGGTGGAGGGGGCACCGACACGGCTAAGGAACGATCCAGATCAAACTTGTGTGTTCTAGGGTGCCCCCGCCCTCAGATATAAAGGAGGAGGGGGAGGTGCGGCCGGCCCAGAGGAGGCGCTGCCGAGGAGTCCTACTCCCACCGGGAGTAGGACTCCCCTTCCTAGTTGGAGTAGGATTGGGGAGGAAGAGAGAGGCGCGCGCCTCCTTGTCCTATTCGGACTAAGGGGAGGGGGCGCTGCCTGCCCCTGGCCGGCCCTCCTCTTCTCCCTCGAGGCCCACTAAGGCCCATTTAGTTCCCGGGGTTCCGTAACCTCCTGCATCTCGATAAATTCCGATTTTACCCGGAACCATTCCGACTCCAAATATAGGCTTCCAATATATCAATCTTTATGTCTCGACCATTTCGAGACTCCTCGTCATGTCCGTGATCACATCCGGACTCAACTTCTTCGTACATCAAAATACATAAACTCATAATAACCGCCATCGAAACCTTAAGCGCATGGACCCTACGGTTCGAGAACAATGTAGACATGACCGAGACACGTCTCCGGTCAATAACCAACAGCGGACCTGGATGCCCATATTGGTTCCTACATATTCTACGAAGATCTTTATCGGTCGACCGCATAACAACATACGTTGTTCCTTTGTCATCGGTATGTTACTTGCCCGAGATTCGATCGTCGGTATCCAATACCTAGTTCAATCTCGTTACCGGCAAGTCTCTTTACTCGCTCCGTAATACATCATCTCACAGCTAACTCATTAGTTGTATTGCTTGCAAGGCTTCAGTGATGTGTATTACCGAGAGGGCCCAGAGATACCTCTCCGACAATCGGAGTGACAAAACCTAATCTCAAATACGCCAACCCAACATCTCGCCTTTGGAGACACCGTAGTACTCCTTTATAATCACCCAGATTACGTTGTGACGCTTGGTAGCACCCAAAGTGTTCCTCCGTAAACGGAGTTGCATAATCTCATAGTTACAGGAACATGTATAAGTCATGGATAAAAGCAGAGCAACATACTAAACGATCGAAAGTGCTAAGCTAATGGAATGGGTCATGTCAATCGATCATTCTACTAATGATGTGACCTTGTTAATCAAATAACAACTCTTTGTTCATGGCTAGGAAACATAACCATCTTTGATTAACAAGCTAGTCTAGTAGAGGCATACTAGTGACATGTTGTTTGTTTATGCATTCACACATGTATCATGTTTCCGGTTAATACAATTCTAGCATGAATGATAAACATTTATCATGAAATAAGGAAATAAATAATAACTTTATTATTGCCTCTAGGGCATATTTCCTTCCGGCGTGGTGACGATCTTGATGTTCTACGGGCAGGGCCGCCTAAGCTTCATGACGATATGACCGAGGTGGAATATGGTGGGGGGGGCACCGCACGGCTAAGGGCGATCCGTAGATCAAACTTGTGTGTTCTAGGGTGCCCCCTTGCAGTATATAAAGGAGGAGGGGGAGGTGCGGCGGCCCAGAGGAGGCGGCGGAGGAGTCCTACTCCCACTGGGAGTAGGACTCCCCCCCTAGTTGGAGTAGGATTGGGGAGGGAAGAGGAAAGAGCGCCGCCCCCTCCCTGTCCTATTCGGACTAAGGGGGAGGGGCAGGCCTGCCTGGCTGGCCCCTCCTCTTCTCCTCGAGGCCCACTAAGGCCCATTTAGTTCCGGGGGTTCGGTAACCTCCGTGCTCCGTATAAATTCCGATTTTACCGGAACCATTCCGGACTCAAATATAGGCTTCCAATATATCAATCTTTATGTCTCGACCATTTGAGACTCCTCGTCATGTCGTGATCACATCAGGACTCGAACTTCTTCGGTACATCAAAATACATAAACTCATAATAAGCATCGCCGAAACCTTAAGCGTGCGGACCCTACGGTTCGAGAACAATGTAGACATGACCGAGACACGTCTCCGGTCAATAACCAACAGCGGGACCTGGATGCCCATATTGGTTCCTACATATTCTCTGAAGATCTTTATCGGTCGACCGCATAACAACATCGTTGTTCCCTTTGTCATCGGTATGTTACTTGCCGAGATTCGATCGTCGGTATCCAATACCTAGTTCAATCTCGTTATCGGCAAGTCTCTTTACTCGTTAAAGTAATACATCATCTCACAGCTAACTCATTAGTTGTATTGCTTGCAAGGCTTCGATGATGTGTATTACCGAGAGGGCGAAGATACCTCTCCGACAATCGGAGTGACAAAACCTAATCTCGAAATCGCCAACCCAACATACGCCTTTGGAGACACCTGTAGTACTCCTTTATAATCACCCGATTCGTTGTGACGTTTGGTAGCACCAAAGTGTTCCTCCGTGGCAGGAGTTGCATAATCTCATAGTTACAGGAACATGTATAAGTCATGGATAAAAGCGGTAGCAACATACTAAGCGATCGAAAGTGCTAAGCTAATGGAATGGGTCATGTCAATCAGATCATTCTACTAATGATGTGACCTTGTTAATCAAATAACAACTCTTTGTTCATGGCTAGGAAACATAACCATCTTTGATTAACAAGCTAGTCTAGTAGAGGCATACTAGTGACATGTTGTTTGTTTATGCATTCACACATGTATCATGTTTCGGTTAATACAATTCTAGCATGAATGATAAACATTTATCATGAAATAAGGAAATAAATAATAACTTTATTATTGCCTCTAGGGCATATTTCCTTCAGTAGGGCTCCCGCCACCGCCGTCTTGTGCAGGCGTGGCGGGCAGGGCCCGATCGGGCACCGCCCGTTCCTCTGGCGCCGACCGGTAGAGGGGGGCCACTAGCCCTCCTCCCCGCTGTCCTTCTCCTCCCCCTCCTCCCGACTCCGTCGCCCGCAGCTTGCCGTTCGGCCGTTTATCGCACACTTCGGATCCTCCGGGATCCATGTGCAGACGGCCCGGGATGCCCGGCCCTTCCCCGATGCCCTTGCCGGTCCGGCGCTGGCGGCGGCGGTGCCGGCGACCGTCGCCGGTAGGGTTTCCCCCGATCCCCCCGATCTCTCCTGTGGCGCTGGCCGCTCGGCTGGGCCGTCTGGACTGCTGGGCCACGGCCCATCACGTCCGGGGATTCCTACGTGGCCCACTTCGGGTCGGGCCCTCGCAGGCCGGCCCATTTTGGGCGGGCCTTCCCCATGCCCTAGGCCCAGCGGAGGGAGCACGGGGGAGCCCCTCCTCTTCCCTTCCCGACCCGCTCCCCTGCTCCTCCCCACCCCTCTCCTCGCCCCTCCGGCCCCCCATCCCCATCCCCGGCGGGGCGGCCTCCCTTCCCCGCCTCGCCTCCCTGTCCCGTCCGCGGCTCCCGCCCGGCGCATGGCTCAGCCATGCCAGCTGGAGTGGGCAACAGCGGCCCCTCGGCTGAAGCGAGCGGGGAGCCCCTCCACGACTTCGTCCGCCTCCCCCGACTCCTGCTGGCGAGGAGGAGCTCAGCGCAGCTCACAGGAGCTGCGTGTGATCGCCGCTCCCCGCCCCCCGGGATGACCAGGCTTTCAGTCCCGTCGCTTGTTGTCGTCGGTGTGGTGGCGCGCCCGCCGGCGCTCCTTGTCGCCGTCCCACCGGCGGGGCCGCTCCCCATCCCCCGCCCGTCCGGCTCGGGCCGGCTCTCCTTGTCCGCGGGATGGAATCCTCCCGACCCCGGACACTCGCCGCTATGTCCCTCCGCACGCGGCCTCCGCTGGGGTTGCGGCCCCGGCTCCTGCCCAAGGTGGTGGCACCACCCGTGGCCGACCTGGACCTGCCAAGAAAAAGAAGCGCTGTGGTGTTCGCGTCACTCCGGCCGTGCCACCCCCCGCGGGTCCGGGGTCCTCCTCCGCTCCGGGCCCCGTCTCCGGTCTCCCTCGCCCCCCATGCTTCAACTGTGGGGTGAAGGGGCATTCCCAGGTTGCGTGCGTCAACCCCCAGTGCTGCTACCTCTGCAAGGATCCCGGCCACCCCGCCATTCTGTGCCCGGATAGACCGGTGGTCTCGGAGCTCATGATGTATGGGCATGGGATCGAGGGGTTGGGTTTATTCCACCTCGAGGTTCCGGACGCCCCTCCACCGTCGCCCTCCCTTCGGGCGATTGTCACGGTCGTTGATGGGGTCGCATCCCCTGAAATGATTGAGGCTGAGCTCAACCACCTCTACCGGCACCAGTGGGACTGGGTGGTCACCCCCACCGCCGGTCACGTCTTCTCTGTCGTCTTCCCCGACTCCGTCAGCTACGGCTACGCGACGCGTAGTGGCCGGATCACTCTCGCTCTCAACCAGCTGGTTGTCGAGATATCCGAGCGGTGCTTTCACGCTTGAGCCGTGGTTGTCCTCGACATCGCCTGGATCCTCATCTCCGGCCTCCCCGATATTGTGCGGTCCGAGCTTGTCATCCGCTAGATGTCTCGCCTCTTGGGCAAGGTGGTGGTGGTCGACGAGCTCTCACTGCGCAAGGAGGAGGAGGGGCGGGTCAAGGTCAAGTGCCTCGACTCCTCCAAGCTGCGCCGGTCCGGGTCTTCTTCAACGACCAGGGCTTGACCTCGAGATCGCCCGAGCCTCCCAACCACGTTAGGCCCGCCGCCTCGGCGTGGCCCCGGTGACAACCCGGGGCCAAGGAGACTACCACGACCGCCACCGCTCCCATTCTCACCGCTCGGATGAGGAGGGCATCCGAGACTCCGCTCCCCTCCCCACGCCTCCCCTCCTGCGGCAGCGGGGGCGAGGCCGCCAGCCGCCTCGCCCGTGGATGGCCCGCCGATTTCTGAGGTGTCGCCATCCGAGGGTATGACATTTATCTCAGTGTGGAGTGCGGTGGTCTGCCGGCCTCCTCCCCGCGCTCCCCGCCTCGTCTCCGCCACCTATGCTAGACCCGGTGGGCCTGCCTTGCTGACACTGCTCTCTCCGACTCTCGTGGCGCCCTGCAGATTGGGGGGCGCCTCTGTGGTGGTCCTCCCCGCTCCGGCTTCACCTCCCCCCGTCGCCATCTCCTCCCCGCAGCCTGATGCCCCTCCGGCCCCATCGTCTCCGCGGGCTGCCACGGAGACCATCTCTCCGGCCCCCTGTGTGCCGCCCCTTCCTCCGGCCGATCCTGCTCCTACGGCCCAGCTCTTCCTCGGCTGTGCTGGGCCGGGTCAGCCGCCCTCTCCTCTGTCGTCTCCTGGGTTGGGGGCGGCCCGGATCATCACCCCGCTGGCGGCCCAGCCCCCCCCCCTCCCCGGTCCACCGCCTACTCCTGTCGCGGTCGGTCGGCCTCCTCCCCGGTGGTGGCCTCCCATGGGAGTGCTCAGCTGGATCGGCCCATCACGAGGCAGCCCGGCGTTGCCCATCCCGAAAGGGCGGAGCTCCATGCTGCCGCCCAGAACTGGAGCAGTCGCCCTCCATTCCCCTACGCTTCTTCTTGTTCTTTCTCTGCGCTTGAGTCTGTTCCCCTGGGTCACCTTGCCAAAGTGGACTCCGACTCCGCGATCATTTTCCGAGGGGAAGTTGGCCCCCCTCTTGCCCAGATCGCGGCCATCAGGGCCCGTGAGGTCCTCGATGGGAAGCTCGTGGAGGCCCGGGCAGCCCTCCTAGCTCCCCCAGCCGCCTCTACGGCTGGGGGACCTCCCTCTCCGCCTTTGCCGAAATCGACGGCCCTCCTCCCTTGGTGGCCGTGCAGGAGATTCGGGGTCGCACCCGCTCCCGTACGGCGGCCCTTCGTGCGCTTAGCGCTTCCCGTGTTCTGGGGTCAAGCAGCCCCCCAATGGCCCCTTAATGTGGGCCCTCTTCTGGAACATTCGCGACTTCGGTCATGATGGCCGCCGCCGCCAGTTAGTGGAGTACATGCGAGATGAGCACATCGACATCGTGGCGGTGCAAGAGACCATGCGTCGCGATTTTGCACTCCCTGAGCTTGAATGGCTGAGCTCTCACCTATTTGCGTGGCACTGGCTCCCTCTAGTGGGAGCGCGGGCCACTCGGGTGGCATCCTTTTAGGTGTGAAGGATGCCACCTTTGAGGTGGGCAGCATGGATAGGGGCGAATTCTTCGTCAGCATGGAGCTGTTCGAGAGGTCGCTCAACTTCAAGTGGGAGATCATCATTGTCTATGGGCCGGCCGATCATAGTAGATCGGCCTCCTTCTTGGAGGAGCTCCACCGAAAAATCTCGGCCGCCTCCCTTCCCGTGGTCGTCGGGGGCGACTTCAACCTGCTGCGCGTTGCAGAGGACAAGAACAATGGCAATGTCTGCGTTGCCCGGATGGACATGTTTAACGACTTCATTGCCGACCTCGCCCTCCGGGAGATCGATCGGGTTGGGGCCCGATTTACTTGGACCAACCGACAAGCCTCCCGACCTGTCCGTCCCGGCGGGTCCTAATTTCTGGTGGGACCTCCGGTGCCCCTAGCCTCCTCGCGCCATCACCCGGATTGGCTCGGACCATGTCCCCTCCTCTCTCTCCAGACGGCGTCCATCGATCCCCTCGGTTTCGTTTTGAGACCTTCTGGCTCTCCCAGACAGGGTTTACCGACGCCGTCTGTGATCGGTGGATCGAGGCTCGGGCCCACCCCCACCCTCGTCCCCCTTAGGCTATTGACACGTGGCACTTCTGTGCGAAGCGTGGCCGGCAATTTATGAAGGGCTGGGGGGCCAACCTGGGTCGTGACGCCAGGGAGTGTAAGAAGGCGTTGCTCATCGCGATCCAGGCACTCGACTTGCGGGCTGACGCGGTAGGCCTCTCCCCGGAGGAGTGGCTTTCCCGCTATGACCTCGAAGACCAGCTCTCTGTGATTTACACCGATGAGGAAGCCTATTGGCGCCTTCGGGGCGCTCAGCGTTGGGTCCTGAAGGGTGATGCGAATACGGCTTACTTCCAGGCGATTGCCAACGGTCGCCGTAGACGCAACACCATTCCCTGCCTGTGGGATGGGGCAACCCTCCTTCAGGATCCTCGTGACATCCGTACCCATGTCGACGGTTTCTATCTGTCCCTCTTCTCTCCCGCTCCTCGGAGCAGCATCTCCCTCGCCCCTGATTGTTGGGCCGGCGCCCAACTAGTCTCTGACGCAGAGAACGCGTCCTCGGCGGCTCCTTTCTCGAAAGCAGGAGGTGCAGGGAGGCCATCAAGGGATGAACTCCTCCTTCGCTCCGGGGACCGGACGGTCTTCCGGTCATTTTCTTCGGACCTTCCGGGCGTGATTAAACCAGAGGTCATGGCCATCTTTGATGAGTTCTTTGTGGGTTCTATTGACCTTAGTCGCCTCAACTACTGGACCATCTCCCTCATCCCCAAGGTCCCTGGGGCGACTGACATCCGCCAGTTCCGCCCGATCACGGTCATTAACGTGATCTTTCGGATCTTGGCCAAGGGGTACGCCAATAGGGTGACCCTGCTTGCGGATCGGATTACCCACCCTAACCAATCGGCCTTCATTAAGGGCCGATTCTGTTGGGGAACGTAGTAATTTCAAAAAATTTCCTACGCACACGCAAGATCATGGTGATGTATAGCAACGAGAGGGGAGAGTGTTGTCTACATACCCTTGTAGACCCAAGCGGAAGCGATCTGGCGTAGAGAAGTAGTCGACGTTCTCCTCGCGATCCGACCGATCCGGCGCCGTTACTCGGCGCCCCGAGTTCTTGACACACGACAGCTCGATGGCGCCCTCGAACTCCGATCCAGCCGAGTGTCGAGGAGAGTTCCACAAGACGACGGCGTGGTGGCGATCTTGATGTTTCACCGCGCAGGGCTTCGCTTAAGCTTGCATGACGGTATAACCGAGGTGGAATATGGTGGAGGGCACTTTGCTAAGGAGCGATCTCACGATCAACTTGTGTGTTCTAGGTGCCCCCTGCCCCGTATATAAAGGAGGGAGGGGGAGGCCGGCCGGCCCTAGAGAGGCGCTGGGAGGAGTCCTACTCCCACCGGAGTAGGACTCCCCTTTCCTAGTTGGACTAGGTTTGGGGGAGGGAAGAGAGGAAAGGCGCGCCCCCCTCCTTGTCCTATTCGGACTGGGGAGAGGCGCGTGCCACCTCTGGCGGCCCTCCTCTTCTCCCTCAAGGCCCACCGAGGCCCATTTACCTCCGGGGGTTCGGTAACCTCCGGTTTTCCAGTAAATTCCGTTTTCCGGAACCATTCGAACTCCAAACATAGGCTTCCAATATATCAATCTTTATGTCTCGACCATTCCGAGACTCCTCGTCATGTCCGTGATCACATCAGGGACTCGAACTCCTTGGTACATCAAAATACATAAACTCATAATAACTGTCATCGAAACCTTAAGCGTGCGGACCCTACGGTTCGAGAACAATGTAGACATGACCTAGAACTATTCACGGTCAATAACCAACAGCGGGACCTGGATGCCCATATTGGTTCCTACATATTCTACGAAGATCTTTGTCGGTCAGACCGCATAACAACATACGTTGTTCCCTTTGTCATCGGTATGTTACTTGCCCGAGATTCGATCGTCGGTATCCAATACCTAGTTCAATCTCGTTACCGGCAAGTCTCTTTACTCGTTCCATAATACATCATCTCACAACTAACTCATTAGTTGTAGTGCTTGCAAGGCTTAAGTGATGTGTATTACCGAGAGGGCCCAGAGATACCTCTCCGACAATCGGAGTGACAAAACCTAATCTCAAATCGCCAACCCAACATTTGCCTTTGGAGACACTGTAGTACTCCTTTATAATCACCCGATTCGTTGTGACGTTTGGTAGCACCAAAGTGTTCCTCCGGTAAGCGGAGTTGCATAATCTCATAGTTATAGGAACATGTATAAGTCATGGATAAAAGCGGTAGCAACATACTAAGCGATCGTGTGCTAAGCTAATGGAATGGGTCATGTCAATCAGATCATTCTACTAATGATGTGACCTCATTAATCAAATAACAACTCCTTGTTCATGGTTAGGAAACATAACCATCTTTGATTAACAAGCTAGTCTAGTAGAGGCATACTAGTGACATGTTGTTTGTCTATGCATTCACACATGTATCATGTTTCCGGTTAATACAATTCTAGCATGAATGATAAACATTTATCATGAAATAAGGAAATAAATAATAACTTTATTATTGCCTCTAGGGCATATTTCCTTGATCTCCCACTTGCACTAGAGTCAATAATCTAGATTACATAGTAATGATTCTAACACCCATGGAGTCTTGGTGCTGATCATGTTTTGCTCGTGGAAGAGGCTTAGTCAATGGGTGCGCAACATTCAGATCCGTATGTATCTTGCAAATCTCTATGTCTCCCGTCGGACTAAGTCCGGATGGAATTGAGCGTCTCTTGATGTGCTTGGTCCTCTTGTGAAATCTGGATTCCTTCGCTAAGGCAATTGCTCGAGATTGTCACGAAGATTTTCATTGGACCCGATGCACTAGGTATGACACCTAGATCGGATATGAACTCCTTCATCGAGACTCCTTCATTAGCTGCTTCGAAGCTGCTATGTATTCCGCTTCACATGTAGATCCCTTCACGACGCTTTGTTTAGAACTGCACCAACCGACAGCTCCTCCGTTTAGTGTAAATACGTATCCGGTCTGCGATTTAGAATCGTCCGGATCGGTGTCAAAGCTTGCATCAACGTAACCGTTACGATGAGCTCTTTGTCACCTCCATATCTGAAACATATCCTTAGTCCTTTTCGGTATTTGGGATGTTCTTGACGCTGTCGATGATCCACTCTGGATTACTTTGGTACCTCCCTGCTAAGCTTATAGCAAGGCACACATCGGTGCGGTACACAACATTGCATACATGATAGAGCCTATGGCTGAAGCATAGGAACATCTTTCATTTCTCTCTATCTTCTGCAGTGGTCGGGCATTGAGTCGACTCAACTTCACACCTTGTAACACAGGCAAGAACCCTTTCTTTGCTTGATCCATTTTGAACTTCTTCAAAACTTTGTCAAGGTATGTGCTTTGTGAAAGTCAATTAAGCGTCTTGATCTATCTCTATAGATCTTAATGCCCAATATGTAAGCAGCTTCACCGAGGTCTTTCATTGAAAAACTCTTATTCAAGTATCCTTTATGCTATCCAGAAATTCTATATCATTTCCGATCAGCAATATGTCATCTACATATAATATCGGAAATGCTCTGAGCTCCCACTCACTTTCTTGTAAATACTGAAGCTTCTCCAAAAGTGCAGTACAAACCCAAATGCTTTGATCACACTATCAAAGCGTTTATTCCAACTCGAGATGCTTGCACCAGTCCATAGATGGATCATTGGAGCTTGCATACTTTGTTAGCTCCTTTGGATCGATAAAACCTTCGGTTGCATCATATACAACTCTTCTTCCGAAATCCATTCAGAATGCGTCTTTACATCCATTTGCCAAATTTCATAATCATAAAATCGGCAATTGCTAACATGATTCGGACGACTTAAGCATCGCCACGGGTGAGAAGGTCTCATCGTAGTCAATCCCTTGAACTTGCGAAAACCTTTTGCGACAAGTCGAGCTTTATAAACGATAACATTACCGTCGGCGTCGGTCTTCTTCTTGAAGATCCACTTGTTTTCTATTGCTTGCCTACCCTCGGGCAAGTCAACCAAAGTCCATACTTTGTTTTCATACATGGATCCCATCTCAGATTTCATGGCCTCAAGCCATTTTATGAATCTGGGCTCACCATCGCTTCTTCATAGTTCGTAGGTTCATCATGATCTAGTAGCATGACTTCGAACAGGATTACCGTACCACTCAGTGCGGATCTTACTCTGGTTGATCTACGAGGTTCTGCGAGTAACTTGATCTCAAGTTTCATGATCAACATCATCAACTTCCTCACTACTTGGTGTAGGTGTCTCGTAAACGGTTTCTGCGACGAACTACTTTCAAGTAAGGGAGAAGGTACTATTACCTCATCAAGTTCCACTTTCCTCCCACTCACTTCTTTCGAGAGAAACTCCTTCTCTAGAAAGGATCCATTCTTAGCAACAAATGTCTTGCCTTGGATCTGTGATAGAAGGTGTACCCAACTGTTTCCTTTGGGTATCCTATGAAGACACATTTCTCGATTTGGGTTCGAGCTTATCGGGTTGAAGCTTTTTCACATAAGCATCGCATCCCCAAACTTTAAGAAACGACAACTTTGGTTTCTTGCTAAACCACAGTTCATAAGGTGTCGTCTCAACGGATTTCGACGGTGTTCTATTCGGTGTGAATCGGCCGTCTCTAGAGCATAACCCCAAAACGATAGCGGTAAATCTGTAAGAGACATCATAGATCGTACCATATCTAGTAAAGTACGATTCTGACGTTCGGACACACCATTCTGTTGTGGTGTTCGGGTGGCGTGAGTTGCTGAAACTATTCCGCATTGTTTCAAATGTAGACCAAACTCGTAACTCAAATATTCACCTCCACGATCGGATCGTAGAAACTTAATTTTCTTGTTACGATGATTTTCAACTTCACTCTGAAATTCTTTGAACTTTTCAAACGTTTCAGACTTATGTTTCATTAAGTAGATATACCCATATCCGCTTAAGTCATCTGTGAAGGTGAGAAAATAACGATATCCGCCACGAGCCTCAACATTCATCGGACCACATACATCTGTATGTATGATTTCCAACAAATCTGTTGCTCTCTCCATAGTACGGAGAAGCGGTGTTCTAGTCATCTTGCCCATGAGGCACGGTTCATAAGTGCCAAGTGATTCATAATCAAGTGACTCCAAAAGTCCATCAATATGGAGTTTCTTCATGCGCTTTACACCGATATGACCTAAGCGGCGGTGCCACAAATAAGTTGCACTATCATTATCAACTCTGCATCTTTTGGTTTCAACATTATGAATATGTGTATCACTACTATCGAGATTCATCAAAATAGACCATTCCTCAAGGGTGCATGACCATAAAAGATATTACTCATATAAATAGAACAACCATTATTCTCGATTTAAATGAATAACCGTCTCGCATCAAACAAGATCCAGATATAATGTTCATGCTCAGCGCAGCACCAAATAACAATTATTTAGGTCTAAAACTAATCCGAAGGTAGATGTAGAGGTAGCGTGCCGACCGCGATCACATCGACTTTGGAACCATTTCCCAGCGCGATCGTCACCTCGTCCTTTGCGGTGTTAAGCAATCCGTAGTCCTGTTTGAGTTGCAAATATTAGCAATGTAACCAAGTATCAAATACCCAGTGCTCTGCGAGCTCTAGTAAGGTACACATCAATAACATGTATATCACATATACCTTTGTTCACCTTGCCATCCTTCTTATCCGCCAAATACTTGGGGCAGTTCCGCTTCGGTGACGACCGCTTGCGGTAGAAGCACTCGATTTCAGGTTTAGGGCCAGACTTGGGTTTCTTCTCTGAGCAGCAACTTGCTTGCTGTTCTTCTTGAATTCCCTTCTTCTTCCCTTTGCCTTTCTTCTTGAAACTAGTGGTCTTATTGACCATCAACACTTGATGCTCCTTCTTGATTTCTACCTCCATGACCTTTAGCATTGCGAAGAGCTCGAGCATAGTCTTTACTAACCCTTGCATATTATAGTTCATCACGAAGCCTTTGTAGCTTGGTGGCGGTGATTGGAGAATTACATCAATGACACAATCATCCGGAAGATTAACTCCCAATTGTGTCAAGTGATTGTAGTACCGGACATTACGAGTATATGCTCACTAATGTAACTATTCTCCTCCATCTTGCAGCTATAGAACTTATTGGAGACTTCATATCTCTCAATCCGGGCATTACTGTTGGAATATTAACTTCAACTCTGGAACATCTCATATGCTCCATGACGTTCAAAACGTCGTTGAAGTCCCGGTTCTAAGCCGTAAAGCATGGCACCTTGAACTATAGAGTAGTCATCGCTTTGCTCGCCAGACGTTCATAACATCCGGCGTTGCTCAAAGAGCAGGCCTGTCACCTAGCGGTGCATCCGGGGCGTAACTCTTACATGCAGCAATGAGGATGATCCTCAAATTACGGACCCGATCCGTGTAATTGCTACCATCATCTTTCAACTTTGCTTTCTCAAGGAACGCATTAAAATTCAACGGAACAACAAAGACGAGCCATCTATCTACAATCAAACATAAACAAGCAAGATACTATCGGTACTAAGTTCATGATAAATTTAAGTTCAATTAATCATATTACTAAGAACTCCCACTTAGAAAGACATCCTCTAGTCATCTAAGTGATCACGTGATCCAAATCAACTAAACCATAACCGATCATCACGTGAAATGGAGTAGTTTTCAATGGTGAACATCTTATGTTGATCATATCTACTATATGATTCACGCTCGACCTTTCGGTCTCCGTGTTCGAGGCCATATCTGCATATGCTAGGCTCGTCAAGTATAACCCGAGTATTCTGCGTGTGCAAAACTGGCTTGCACCCGTTGTAGATGGACGAGAGCTTATCACACCCGATCATCACGTGGTGTGCAGGCACGACGAACTTTGGCAGCGGTGCATACTCGGGAGAACACTTCTTGATAATTTAGTGAGAGATCATCTTATAATGCTACCGTCAATCAAAGCAAGATAAGATGCATAAAGGATAAACATCACATGCAAATCAATATAAGTGATATGATATGGTCATCATCATCTTGTGCTTCATGATCTCCATCTTGCGGCACCACCATGATCACCATCGTCACCGGCGCGACACCTTGATCTCCATCGTAGCATCGTTGTCGTCTCGCCAAACTTATGCTTCTCGACTATCGCTACCGCTTAGTGATAAAGTAAAGCATTACTGAAGCGATTGCATTGCATACAATAAGCGACAACCATATGGCTCCAGCCATTGCCGATAACCGGTTACAAAACATGATCATCTCATACAATAAAATATAGCATCACGTCTTGACCATATCACATCATAACATGCCTGCAAAAACAAGTTAGGCGTCCTCTACTTTGTTGTTGCAAATTTTACGTGGCTGCTACGGGCTTAAGCAAGAACCAGTCTCACCTCGCATCAAAACCACAGCGATACTTCGTCAAATAGACTCCGTTTAACCTTCTCAAGGACGGGCGTAGCCACACTCAGTTCAACTAAAGTGAGAGAGACAGCACCCACCGGTCACCTTTAAGCAACGAGTGCTCGCGGCGGTGAAACCAGTCTCGCGTAAGCGTCTGGCGTAATGTCGGTGCAGGCGCTTCATCTCACAATACCGCTGAACCAAAGTATGACATCTTTGGTAGGTAGTATGACTTGTATCGCCCACAACTCACTTGTGTTCTACTCGTGCAAAACATCAAACCATAAAAACCTAGGCTCGGATGCCTTTGTTGGGGAACGTAGTAATTTCAAAAATTTCCCACGCACGCAAGATCATGGTGATGTATAGCGAGGGGAGAGTGTTGTCTACATACCCTTGTAGACCCGAAGGCGAAGCGATCTGGCGTAGAGGAAGTAGTCGACGTTCTCCTCGCGATCCGACCGATCCGGCGCCGTTACTCCGACGCCCCGAGTTCTTGACACACGTACAGCTCGATGGCGTCCCTCGAACTCCGATCCAGCCGAGTGTCGAGGGAGAGTTCCGTCGACCGACGGCGTGGTGGCGATCTTGATGTTTCACGGCGCAGGCTTCGCCTAAGCTTGTGACGGTATAACCGAGGTGGAATATGGTGGAGGGGGGCACCGCACACGGCTAAGGAGCGATCTCACGATCAACTTGTGTGTTCTAGGTGCCCCCTGCCCCAGATATAAAGGAGGGAGGGGGAGGCCGGCCGGCCCTAGAGGAGGAGGCGGGAGGAGTCCTACTCCCACTGGGAGTAGGACTCCCCTTTCCTAGTTGGACTAGGTTTGGGGAGGGAAGAGAAGGGGCCCCCCTCCTTGTCCTATTCGGACTGGGGGGAGAGCGCATGCCACCTCCTGGCGGCCCTCCTCTTCTCCCTCAAGGCCCACCGAGGCCCATTTACCTCCGGGGGTTCGGTAACCTCCGGTTTTCAGATAAATTCCGCGTCCGGAACCATTCGAACTCCAAACATAGGCTTCCAATATATCAATCTTTATGTCTCGACCATTCCGAGACTCCTCGTCATGTCCGTGATCACATCCGGGACTCGAACTCCTTGGTACATCAAAATACATAAACTCATAATAAGCATCATCGTAACCTTAAGCGTGCGGACCCTACGGTTCGAGAACAATGTAGACATGACCTAGAACTATTCACGGTCAATAACCAACAGCGGGACCTGGATGCCCATATTGGTTCCTACATATTCTCTGAAGATCTTTGTCGGTCGGACCGCATAACAACATCGTTGTTCCCTTTGTCATCGGTATGTTACTTGCGAGATTCGATCGTCGGTATCCAATACCTAGTTCAATCTCGTTACGGCAAGTCTCTTTACTCGTTCCGTAATACATCATCTCACAACTAACTCATTAGTTGTAGTGCTTGCAAGGCTTAAGTGATGTGTATTACCGAGAGGGCCAGAGATACCTCTCCGACAATCGGAGTGACAAAACCTAATCTCGAAATCGCCAACCCAACATTTGCCTTTGGAGACACCTGTAGTACTCCTTTATAATCACCCGATTCGTTGTGACGTTTGGTAGCACCAAAGTGTTCCTCCGTAAACGGAGTTGCATAATCTCATAGTTATAGGAACATGTATAAGTCATGGATAAAAGCAGTAGCAACATACTAAACGATCGTGTGCTAAGCTGATGGAATGGGTCATGTCAATCAGATCATTCTGCTAATGATGTGACCTCATTAATCAAATAACAACTCCTTGTTCATGGTTAGGAAACATAACCATCTTTGATTAACAAGCTAGTCTAGTAGAGGCATACTAGTGACATGTTGTTTGTCTATGCATTCACACATGTATCATGTTTCCGGTTAATACAATTCTAGCATGAATGATAAACATTTATCATGAAATAAGGAAATAAATAATAACTTTATTATTGCCTCTAGGGCATATTTCCTTCAGATTCATCCTGGATGGTGTCCTGGTGCTTCATGAGGTCCTTCATGAGGTCCGGGCCAAGCGCCTGAAGGCGGTCTTTCTAAAGATCGATTTCCATAAGGCCTATGATACGGTTAGCTGGTCCTTCCTTAGGGAAGTCCTTCTTCAGAAGGGCTTCGATGACCGATGGATCACAAGAGTCATGCAAATGGTCTCTTGCGGTCGCACGGCAGTCAATATCAACGGCGAGATCGGCCCCTTCTTCCCTACCCTATGTGGGGTGCGCCAAGGCGACCCCTTCTCTCCGTTCCTCTTCAATATGGTCGTGGACACTTTGGCCGCCATTCTGGATAAGGCAAAAGCCGCTGGCCACATCCGCGGGATTACCCCCCACCTTTCTGGGGGCTCGGGGATCTCCATCCTCCAATATGCTGACGACACGATCATCATGGTCGAAGGCTCGGAGTTGGACATCACCAACCTCAAGTTCCTCCTTCTCTGCTTCCAACAGATGTCGGGCCTCAAGACCAACTTCGATAAGAGTGACGTTATGGTGATGGGATACTCCCCCTCTGAGTCTGTGGCCATTGCCAACAAACTTAATTGCCGCCTGGGCTCTTTCCCCACTACCTATCTGGGGACGCCCATTAGTGACTCGCTTCTCTTTGTCGCTGACTTGCGACCCTCCATGACCAAGCTCCAGTCCAGATGCGAGCCCTGGCAGGGGAGGTGGCTTTCTAAGGCGGCCCGGACTATCCTTATCAACTCATCCCTCTCCAGCCTCCTCTTGTTTCTTATGAGTTTCTACAGCCTCCATGAGTCTCTCCATAAGGAGATCGCCAAAATTCAGTCCCGATTCTACTGGGTTGGCGAACATGGCAAGCAGAAGTATCACATGGTCGGTGGCTCGACATCCGCAAGCCCAGGAGCAGGGTGGATTAGGCATCATGTGCTCTAAGCGGATGAATATTGCCCTTCTCTCCCGGTGGCTTTGGCGTATCACGCAGGGTCAGGGTGGCCTCTGGCTGGACATTATCCGGAATAAGTACCTGCGTGGTCAACCCCTTGCCTTCTGCTAGAAATCGGGCGGTTCTCAGTTTTGGCAGTCTCTCGTCCAACTCCTACTGGTGCTCCGCATTGGTACCTCTATCTCGGTGGGGTCCGGCCTCTCGACGCTTTTCTGGTTCGATCCTTTGGGCGGAGACTCTCCTTCTTGCCCGCTTCCCCGTCCTCTTCTCTATCTCTGTCGACCCTATGATTTCTGTTGATAGGGCCCTTCTTGACTTAGGGCACCTTGCTTTCCGCCGGCCCTTTGGGCCGGCGGAATCCGCCGCCTGGCGTGAGTTGCTTGACTGCGTTGCTCTTCATGAGCCGTTGGTGGATGGCGACCAGGACCTTGTGCGCTGGCACCTAGAGCCGTCAGGCCAGTTCTCCACCAAATCGCTTTACCTGGCCATTGCCCCTTCATCCGCCCCTCCCCCTTTCGATGGTGTGGTTCCGCGTCCCACTGAAGATTCGCATCTTCATGTGGCAGTGGATTCGTGGACGGGTCCCGTCCGGTGTGGAGGTCCGCACGCGCAATGGCCCGGGCACTGGTATCTGCCCCCTCTATGATGTTCCTGAAGACTCCAATCACATTTTCTTCGCATGCGTCTCTGCCCGGTTCCTATGGAGATGCTTTCGCGAGATTGTCGGTGGGAGTTAGTGCCACACCAATTTCCCGAACCTTTTTGTTGAACTCCAAGTGTCCCCTACATCCTCTTGCCACATTAGGTGGCTGGAGGTTGGGGTCCTTGCCTGGACGTTGTGGACTGTTCGCAATAAGCTTGTGATCCAACATTCTCCCCTTCGTCGCGCTACTGATGCTCTCTACAAATTCTCGGGTTTCTTGCAGCTTTGGCGGCCGCTTAGCCGCCCCCCGGATCGGGACGCCATCTCAACCTTCATCGCCGATCTACGCTCGATGGCCGTCTGCCTGTCGCCGCCGCCCCCGCCACCACCGCCGGAGCCTGACTAGATCACCTGCGCTGGGCAGGCTTTGTTGTGTTTTTCTCTTTCTTCTGGGCTTGTTGAGCTGTGCCCTCAGCAGAACCCCTATACTTTGTTGTGTGTGTTTGTGGACCTGCTGTGGTTTGTCTTGTGGCGGTTTGCTTTATTTATAAAGCGGGGCGAAAGCCTTTTTCGGTAAAACTCAGATAATAAAAGATGAAGGAGACCTAGCTAGGTCCTGGGCATCCATGCTACGCTATGCCAACGGAATCTCACCCGACCCTCTCCGCCGCTTCCCCTCTCTCTTCTGCGCGCAAGGGCCTCTCTGCACCCCTTCCCTCCCTCCTCGTCCTCACACCTGCCAAGAGCTCGGCGCCGCCGTCCACCTCGGCTCAGCATGTATCGCATCTGCGAGGTTCAGCCTTTCCAAGGGGATTTTCCGCAAAAATGAACGCAACTGCAAAATCTCTCACAGACAAGTTTTCACGCTGCAGCCGTCACCGCCGTCGAGCGCGTCGGCCGCGGAGAATGAAGAGAAGTGACGGATTGGGCGCGTGGGCAGCCTGCTTGGGCAGAGCGAGCCTCGCCGGTCGCTGGCCCGCAAGGGTGGCCCCACATATATGAACAGAACCATAGCCATGCTTACAAACTAGACCTCGGTACAGAAATTTCTCATCAATCCACCAAAATATCCACGATTAACAATACAGAATCGATCCAATCATCGATGATCAGACATGCCCTATTCCATGGAAGAGGACAGGGACGCAGAGAGAAGAGAAGAGAAAGAACGTACTGAAGAGGACAGGGACGCAGAGAGAAGCCCACTTGAACAAACAAATTCAGTAAAACACATTTTTCCTCTGACAAAAAAAGTAAGTTTAGCACAGAGAAATCCAAAAGCGCACCATAGCTGTAGCTGAAACCCAAATAAGGAACAAAAATCAAATAGAAACTCTTCCCACCAAAACGACCCAAAATAGCAAGTCCGAGAGCAGCTGAACAATGCACACCTCCGCAGGAGGGGCCGGAGCCGTAGACGGCGCTCTCGGCGCTAGGGGTGTCCGACGCGTTCTTCGCCGCCCACCACATGATGTAGCCGGAGAGGTTCCGGACGGGCTTCCACGACTCCCCGATCAGCCGCAGCACCCGCAGCGCGGCCGCCTCGCCGATGTCCGCGAGCAGCTGCCGCGCACGTGAGTCGGCGCGCTGCTGCAGCCGCGCCTCGATCCGCTCCAGCTCCCAGCCCACCGCGGGTGGGAGCGGCGGGGCCGGCGGAGCGCGCATTTGCGCCGGGGAGGCCGGGCCGGGGCTGCTCATTAGGGCTTAGGGTTTAGGCCCTCCGCTCGCGCGAGGCGGAGGAGCTGAAGGGAGACGGCGGCGGGGCGCGAGCAGGGCAGCTGAGCTGTTTTGGACGAATGGTGGAAAGAGTTTGAAACAGGGGCGCGAGCAGAGCAGCAGTAGTACCGCTTCAAGCCTTGGAGGGGAAGGAAGGTGGTGCAGCAAGGATGGGACGGCGGAACGGGCCCTTATACCATGTGGCAGGAACTGGCCGCGTTTGGGAATGGCTACCTGCTAGTGCCAGCAGATAGCGCGTGTATGTTTTGTGAGAGATTTTTTAATATAAATTTGGTTAAACTTTGGGTAGTTTGATTTTGATCAAAACTTATACTCGGAGTAAAAAGGAACAGAGGAAGCTCTTCGCCAACGCTGCAGCCCGAGTCCATTCACCTCACACTCTGTGCAGCAGCAGCAGCTAGAATAGGCCAGTAGAAAGGCGTGAGCAGTCAGGCAATGACTTCCTTTTAGTCGAATAGGAAATTGCACAAACCATCGTAAATAAATCGAAACTGCTTCACGGACGACTGTCTATCTTTTTGACTCCTGCATGTACGCTTGGTGTTCGTGCTGCCACGGTACGAATCGTGCATGCACCGGCCGCGCATTTGTCGTGTGTGTAGCTCCTGCTATACACACACGCAGGAGCGCAGTGGAAGGCGGCGTATCTTTCGGAGGTCGTGCAGGACAGTCGTCCGTGAAGCAATTTCGTTAATGCAGTATGAAGTAATTTTGTGCGGCCGCAGTTCCGCCTTCATTACCTGTCAGCCCGCCTCCGCAGCGCGACGCTTCCCTGGTCCTT
>JAHHZJ010001727.1:0-85044 GCA_021437245.1 Aegilops speltoides
TTTCGTTCTAGTTGATCGATAGTGGAGCCCGGTTGGGGTCGATCGGGGACCTTTATGCATTTGGGGTTCTTCTTTTATTTTGGTTCCGTAGACCTTGATTGTATCTGGATGATGTAATGCTTTATTCATGTAATTGTGTGAAGTGGCGATTGTAAGCCAACTATGTATCTCTTTCCTTATGTATTACATGGGTTGCGTGAAGATTACCTCACTTGCGACATTGCTTTCAATGCGGTTATGCCTCTAAGTCGTGCCGACCGTGGGAGATATAGCCGCATCGAGGCGTTACAAGTTAGTAATCGAGCCTTCCCGACCTTAGGAGCCCCTTTGCTTGATCGTTTTTAGCGGCGAGTTGTGTCTAGAAAAATGTTTTGAGTCATTTAGGATTATATATATCGGAGAGTTAGGTATTCTTTTACTCCTCGGTCCTTAAATCGCTCTGGTGAGGTCTCTGGCGTAGAAGTTTTGACTTTTCTCTTCTCAAATTTCACTAAAAATTTTTTAGGATCAGCGGGTATCTTAGAATCGTTAGATGGTTTTATGATGACAACATTGTCTTGGTTGCCTCCGTCGGTGAGGTTTTTTCTTGGAGGTGTCGGGGAGTTGAGCTCAGGTGTTGTCGTCATAATTTTATCGTTGCGATTCTGGAATACTGAGTTTAATGCATGACATCGAAAATCTCTTTTATGCGGTTGTTGGTGAGATAAGCCCGCTAACCTAATCTTGAGGTGAGTGCGGGAGTATTGCCATGACTTCATATAACGGATGCTTTTGAAGGTTGAGGTACCACGATTTCGAAGGTTTCTTGGTTATGTGTTGTGGATGGATCAATTTGGATGTAGGTATTGTTAGTTTGGGTGAGATATATTGCTTCCTGTATCCCCAACACAGATTGCATAACGAGAAAGTTTGGGAGTTTTATTGGTGGGAATTCAAGTAGCTCCTAGAATATCTTTTCGACGGATGCATGATATGGGATTGGGTAAATCTCTATCATATGTATTTGTTAAAACTTATACGCAAGCCAAATCCTTTGTTTTGTTTTATTTGTGGTATTTGAGTTGCTTGAAGTCAAATGTTGAATCCATACCTTTCTTAAGCGGTGTTCTCATATTGTTATGTGAATACTTATCCTTCTTGATCATCGAGATTGTCATGTCGATCCTTTTCAACGGCGTGTTTCTCTTCAAGTGGATCCGATCACTTCAACATCAATGACACCAATTATCATTTCTTCTCAGCGGTGTTTGTTTCATCCGTCTCCAAGTTGCCTTTGTTTTTCCGCCCACCACCCTTTTCCTCAAGGACTAAGATTTCTTTACCAAGTATCCATTTATTCATCGAAGTTTCTCCATTCTTTTCGTCGATGTTCTTACGGGTGGTTCTCAAGAAGATGTTCTACTAGTTCGTCTTTCCTCATTCTTTTCTCTTCTCCGGTGGATTCAAGTCAAGTTTTGTTGATCATACCTTTTCCTCATTTCAATGTCTTCTCATACCGGTGCACCTCATTATCATTCTTCCGCTATTTGTTATTAGGAGTGCTCAAGATATCTCGAAGATTCGTGTTTCCACTCTTGCATTCGTTCAAGCTCTTTGAGATTGTTATCTCATTCAAGCCATTTAATTCAGCGGTCTGACATCTCTTTTAAATCTTTTCAGCGGTGTTCTTTTGAGTGGGCCTAACCCACGGGTCTTTTCGAGGATCTTACGACTCTTCTATTTTCCCGAGCTATCCTAAATTCTTCTCCAAGTTTGGCGTAAGAATGAGTTATCATCGATCAAATGCTTTTCTCCAAGATCTTTCAAATTCTTTTCATAGTTGGCTCAACCTCTTCGCTTTTGATTCTTCGGTGTGCCTCAATAATTCTTGGTGGTGTTTCTCGTTGTCATTCTCATCATTTGAAGACCGAAGAAGAGTTTCTCTTTAATCTTGCTCTATTCTCTTCAAGATTCATGGTGCTAGCTTGTTGCCATCCTCTCATAATTGTTTTCGATTGTGAGAATCTTTTCACCCATCCGGAGCATTTTAGGAGTCTTTTCAGTTTCATTCTTTGAAGCCCATCATCTCAGTATTATTCATTCAAGCTTTCAGCTCTCGTTCTCCAAATCTTACCGGTGCATCGTTTAAATATCCTATAATCAGTTCTTGATCTCTTTGTTTTCATGTATCTAGTTTGTCTCAAGCACCTTCGTTCATTTGCTAATTCTTACCGGTGATGCACCCCTACTTCGATCATTTTCAATTCCTTACGGTGGTTCTTTCAAGATCTCTCTTCCTTGTTCATCATGTCAATTCATTTGTTGTTCCAATCCTACCGGTGGTTCGTTGAAGACCTTCTCAAGTTTTGATATATCTCTTTTAATCCTTTCTACGAGAATAAGCAGTATGCCAAATCCGTTGATTGTCATCAATTTAATTGGTGAAGGATAAGCATAACATAATTCTTATTCTTGTTCATCCAAGTGATTAATTCTTTATTCCGGAGGCCCTTAAAATTCTCGGTTTCTTTTGCTTCATCTTTTCTTTTCCGGAGTTCCAAGTTTTCCGCATTATCTCGTCGTGAAGCTCCATCTAAATCATCGCAAGACTTCACCTTGTGTTTTCAACTTCTCTTTCTTTCTATCACCCTTTTGTTTACCGGAGTTCTTCTTGGAGGCTCTACATGGTGCTTCGTCAAGGATTCTTTTCATTCTTCAATTGTTCATCAAGATTTCTCTCGAAGTTAAGATCCGTCAAGCCATACTTCAAAATAAACATGGTGCTCAACACATGTTTTGTTTTGAGGAGTTCAAGCATTCTTTATCGTGCATTCCAAAGTGCGATTCTTTCTACCTTATCTTCTGAGGTGGTGTTAGGTCATTCTTGATAATTTTCCCTTCGCGTTTCATGATTCACAAGTTTTCAAGAGTGACATATTTAAATCCATCATTTTCTCTTTGTTCAAGAGATCTTTTCAACCGTCAATCTCTTCATTGGAGTTATCTCGGTATAGATTTCACCTAAAGCCTTCCCTAAGGAATGTTGCTATTTTGGTGCTTATTAATGACCCAAGTTATCTCTTTTCCATCTTGATGGAACAAGTTTTCATCTCTTTGGTGCTCTCAATCAAATCAATTATTTCCGTTAGTGGCGTTTGTCACCTCATAATTTTGAGATGTTTCCATAAGCCCACTACAAACTTATTCTTTTCGTTGTTGGTCTTCCAACAACTCTATTCTATCCTTCTTGCAAGGATGCCTTCCAAATTCAATTGTGATAGAAGTTGTTATTCTCTTCTTTGTTCTCTCGATTCCACTCTTTCATTTGTCCTGGAGGCATTGTGATGTTATGCTCTTCACACATCACCTCGTTTGGTGAGGATCGTCTTCTTTTCTTGCTTATCCGATTCTTAGGAGTGTTGTGTCATCTCTTCAAGTTCTTTTCATCTTATAAAGTTTTCCTTCTTTTCGATTGAAGTCTTTGCCCAAATTATATCAATCTTATTCCTTCTCTATCTAGTTTTAACGGAGTGGTTTCAATATCTATCTTATCACTAAACCTCTTGGTTCTCGTCGTATCCTTGTTCCTCTTTTCTAGCGGAGTGTTTTCAACTTTGTTCATCTTTGTTGTTTTCTTTCATTCATTTTGCTCAACCTCTCAAGGTTCATGGTTTCCTCGGTTTGTCGAAGAAGCAACTTAGTTCTACATCCTCTCTTCCTCTTACTGTTTCTCTCGGTGCCATCCTAGATCTCGGGGCGAGATCCTCTCATAATGGTGGAGTGTTATAGCGCCCGAGACCGGCGCTCGAAGACTTCCGGCTACTCGAGTTTCATCTTGTGATTTGTTTTGTTTGTTGCTTTCATCATTGCGTCATTTGCATTGCATCATGTCATCATGCCATCATCTCATAAATCTTTTGCACCTCAACTAAATAAATTGCATAGATCTTTGATCTATTTAAATCGAGGGAATTCACGATGGTGATTTCTCTTTATAATATATCCTCTCGATATTAGTGGAGCTATTATAAAATAATCCATTCTTTGGAATCACCATAACACACTTGCAAAATCCCAATGCCTTTGTTATCACATCTCTCGACCTCTAACCTTGTCTTTTATTCTTTCATCCTTTTTCCGGAGCTCTACCAAAATTCTCAACATTTTTGGTTACTCCTAAAACCTCATCCTAGTTCAAACCCATTGAATCAAATTCAAATGAGTTTGAATTCTTATATTCGATCTGGACCTTTCTAATTTTCTTGGACCAAGCATATTTTGTGAGTCCAAGAAAATTAACTCCCATCTCTAAATTCTTCCTCTAACCTTCTCTTCTCTCTTTCTCCTTTCTCTTATTTCTCTGTTTTGTTTTATTTTGCTTTAGAGTGAGAGAGCCCGGCCCGCCTCTTGGACCTAACAAACCGGGCGGCCCACTAATCCTAGGCCCGTAGGACACGCCTACCTAACCCTAGCAGGCGCATCTCTCTCCCTCTCGTCCCTCGGCCGCCACACCGCCCGATCCCCATCTTCCCCTCGATCCCCTCTCCTCTCATGCCGATCCATCTCCTCTCGTCCTCCCTTTGCCGCCACTCACCTTGTGACCGCAATCCCCCCTCGCTCCTCGCCAAGTCCGTCACGCCTCGTCCGTCCCGCCTCCTCGTCTAGCACTGCCGCCGACCTCATTTTCATAACCCGCCGTCTCGACCTTCCTTGCTTGCCAGGCGCAAGCGTCGCCGCCGCCCGACGCCCATGGCGTTTACTTCTTGCCAGCGCCGAGCTCTGTCGTATGCTCCTCCCATGGCGCCACGCCCGCGCTTCTTCCTCGACCAAGCAACCTACCAGCAGCATGCCGTCTTGCCCGTCGATTCCTCGTCGGTGACATCCCGGCGCGGCTCCGTTCCCGCCTCCGTGGCGCCAAGCTTGCGCCTCGCCTCTGTAACCTCGCTCGATTGGGAGAGGCTCCCGATCCTGCGCCGCTCGTCCTGTTGTTTTGGCGGAGCTCGCGGGGCCCTAACCTTTGGTCGGCGTCGTCCTTACCTCTGCTGCTACTACTCTGCTGCCGCCCTCCATGTCGCCCGCTCACCCTTCGCTCGAGTCGGCGGCCTCGTTCACCTCCTCGCTGCTTGCCTTGGCGCCTTGATGCATCTTTGTGGGAACACGCCAAGTACCCTGGTTGCCCCAAGCGACACACATAGCGCCAAGTACCACTCGAAACATGTCTGACGGCCGTCACGAAGACCGTGTAGCGTGAGCGTGAGCGTCTACTTCCACTACCGCCGCCGTGTCGACTACTTCATCTACCAGCATACGGCCAGAGACCGACAAGTACCTCTACGTGCGGACCCTTCGGATCGTCAAGTTTGACTACATGGACCGCCAAGTTCCGCTCGAGCGTGTCTGACTACACCGGTGATCGACAAGTACCACGACAGCGTGTACCGCTCTGTCGCCAAATCGACTACCGCCGCAGTTCGCCAAGTTCATCTGAAAGCGTGTACAACTACTTCCACTCGACCCACAGTACCGCTACTTCCTTCGCCCGAACCGAACGCTCAAAGCGCTTGCGCTTGAAGGTATAACCCGAGCGACCGCGATGAGATGCCCTTGCATGTATGAGATGCTCGAGTTTTGCACCGTGACCGAATTGTCTTTGCACGTTCCTCTATTGCCATGCCACCGTCCCGTGGGAACCCGGTATCTGGGATCACCTCACCATCTTTTGCATGTTCTGCACATCCACATCCTTGTTTGCACCGGCCACTCCACGAGTTACCGGAACCGATATGTTGTCGTGGCATCATTTTCGGTTTCGTTGGCGTGGCACCACTTTCTTTCCGCCACGATGACAAATGCTTCATAACATACTTATGTCAACATTTTCATAAAAATTGCATAAAACTTGTGCATGTCATCCGCATCATGATAACAACATTTAAATGCTTAAAAATTGTGTTTGCATTAAACTACTAAAAGACATGGGGATTTTCCGGAAGTGTTGTTTGTTGCTTTCGGCCTCATTTAAACTTGCCTAAATTGTTAGTTTAATTATGCTTCACCTCTTGCCATGCTTAACAACATTTAATCTTGTCTTGTTCATAACCGAGAGAGAACTAAATAATAGATGTGGTGTTTAGATCGATATGCGACTCCGTTGCATATTGAGCTCCACTAATTGTAAGATAGTTTGTTGCATTTTGCCATGCCATGCCTCTTTAAACGGACATGCATCATACTTGCTTGTGCATCATGCCATGTTTTATGTGATGGTTGTTTACCATGTTGTTTGTTTCTTTGGGTGCTTTCTCTCGTTAGCCGGTTTAGTTAGGAGTTGTGAGGATCCGTTCGACTTCGTCCGTTTGTCTTCTTCATGGAATCGTTCTTCTTCCTTGCGGGATCCCAGGCAAGATGATCATACCCACGAAATCACTTCTATCTTTGCTTGCTAGATGCTCGCTCTTTTGCTATGCCAATGCTACGATGCCTACCATTTGCTTGTCAGGCTCCCAAATTGCCATGAACCTCTAACCTTTGACACCATTCCTAGCAAATCGTTGTTTGGCTATGTTACCGCTTTGCTCAGCCCCTCTTATAGCGTTGTTAGTTGCAGGTGAAGATTGAAGTTTGTTCCTCGTTGGAAATGGAGATGTTGTTCCTTGTTGGAACATGTTTACTTGTTGGGATATCACAATATCTCTTATATTATTAATGCATCTATATATTTGGTAAAGGGTGGAAGGCTCGGCCTTTTGCACAGTGTTTTGTTCCACTCTTGCCGCCCTAGTTTCCGTCATACGGTGTTATGTTCCCGGATTTTGCATTCCTTATGCGGTCGGGTGATTTATAGGACCCCCTGACGATTCGCTTTGAATAAAACTTGTCGGCAAGGCTGACATTGACTTTTACCATTTGCCTCACCTAGCCTTTTTTCCCTTGGGTTTAGGAGCCCAAGGGTCATCTTTATTACCCCGGGCGGTGCTCGTTGTGAGTGTTGGTCCAAACCGTCGACCGCCGGTGGCTGAAGCGACTACGGGGGCAGCTTCTGGGAAGTTTGGACAATCGGCGTGCCACGAGCGAGATATGTCGACTCCTATCGGGTTGTCGGCATATTCGGTGACTTCTTTGGTCTTGTTTTACCATTGTCGAAATGTCTTGATGTCTGGGATCACAGAGTCGATCGGAGTGTCTTGGGTGAAGGTCTATTCCCCCGTTGATCGCGAGAGCTTGTCATGGGCTAAGTTGGGACACCTGCGAGTATAAACTTTCGAGGCCGTGCCGCGGTTATGTGGCGAGATGGGAATTTGTTAATGTCGGTTGTAGAAAACCGAAGTTGACCTTAATTAAAATACATCAACAGTGTGTATGTAGTGATGGTCTCTTTCGTGGTCAGGGAAGTGAACTCTGATGTTGGAGTTATGCTTGGCCTTGAGTTGCTATAGGATCACTTCTTGATCATACTTTTGTCGTAGTGCTTTGCCTTCTCTTCTCGCTCTCATTTGCGTATGTTGGCCGCCATATATGCTGAGTAAACTTCTGTGCTCCACCTCATGCCTTTACCTTACCCATAAGCTTAAATAGTCTTGATCTCGCGGGTGCGAGATTCTTTGAAATCCCGTGGCTCACGGATACTTCAAAACTAGTTTGCGGTGCCTATGTTACTGAAGCGGTGGCGCATCAAGCTCGAGGAGGAGCTCGATAAAGATCTTGCCCTTTGTGTTGTTTCGTTCTAGTTGATCGATAGTGGAGCCCGGTTGGGGTCGATCGGGGACCTTTATGCATTTGGAGTTCTTCTTTTATTTTGGTTCGTAGTGGGACCTTGATTGTATCTGGATGATGTAATGCTTTATTCATGTAATTGTGTGAAGTGGCGATTGTAAGCCAACTATGTATCTCTTTCCTTATGTATTACATGGATTGCGTGAAGATTACCTCACTTGCGACATTGCTTTCAATGCGGTTATGCCTCTAAGTCGTGCCCGACACGTGGGAGATATAGCGCATCGAGGCGTTACAAAAGCGAGCTATGCATCGAGAATAGGAAGCGAAACAATAATAGTAGCAAAATCTAATGCAAGCATGAGAGTATAGAATGGGCGATATCGGGATAATCAAAGGGGCTTGCACGGTTGCTCGAGACAAGAAGGAGGTGCGTCGTCGGCGTAATCGATCACGAAGCGTCGGCGGCGTTCTCAAAATTCTAGAAGAGGAGGAAGAAAAGCGGTAAATACATAGCAAGCAAGAGCATAACGGAATGACGGCGAGAGCTAGCGTGTTCTTGGCGCTAAGCGTCTTGGCAAAGAAACGGCGGAAAGTTTTCGATTCGGACGTCTGTCGAACGAGATGAGCAGGAGGAAAGGTTTGACCTTTGCTATGATATGGACGTGTGGCGGACGAACGGACCACGTATCTGGATTCTTCTCGAAATTCTGAGCAACTTTCATATAGAAAACATTTTCATCCGAGTTACGGTTTATTTTATATGAATTTCCAAAGTTTAAACAATATTCTAAAATTATTATTAAATCTAAACGGAGTTATTGCAGCAGCATGACGTCATCATGACGTCAGCGGTCAACACTGACCATTGACTGGTCAAACAGGGCAGTGGGGCCCTTTTGTCATAGGCACAGATTAATTAAACAGTTTTAGTTTGATAACCTAGCTAATTAGGGTAATTAATAGAGTTAATTAAGTTAATCAATTAATTATTGAATCATATTAATATTATTTATTAAATATATTTTTTAACTCTTTTTTTAAGCCAGGGCACTAGGGCCCATAGGCCAGTGGCACAAGGCCAGCGGGGCGGGTTAACGGGCAGGCGCGCGTGCCCGTGGGGCGTGATGCCCAGGCGAGGCTGTGGCCTCGATGAGGCCAGCAGGGGCGTCGACAGGGCGCGGTCAGGGGCGTTGGCGCGGCGTGGGCAGGGGGGCGGCCGGCGGCCAGGGCCGGCCGGAGCAGGCACAGCGGCGAGGGTGTGGCGAGGCACGCACAGGCGCGGGCTGCGCGCGCGTGGCGCGTAGGCGCGGCGAGCATGACGACAGGAAGACACGGGCGGACAAGGGGGCTCACCCTCCGTTTGCAGAGGAGGGGGCGGCGAGGCGCGATTGCGTCCGGTGAGGAGAGGCGGGGATGATGCAGTCCGGCGGTGAGGTGGCGTAGGCGCGGTCGACGGAGCACGGCGAGCGGCGGAGCCGGGGCGGCGCCGGGGGCAGCGGCTCTGGGGTGTCGCCGCGAGGGAGGTCTTCTAGGGAATAGGGGCGAGGCGACGGCGTGCGGCGGTGTCGGGAGGCTCCGGTGAGGGGGGGGGGCCTTAGCGACTGCGGCGTCGAGGACGCGGCGGGGGGATGGGGGAACGGGCGCCAGCAAAGGGGCGACGGGGCGACGCAGGATCGGGGTCGCTGCCTCCCGATTCAGATCGAGGGAGAGGAGTGGGGGAAGTGGGGAGAGTGGCTAGGGTTTCGTTGCCACTAGGGGGGTTATAGCCAGGGGTGAGGGGCCGCGTGGGCCGGCCTGGGGGTTACCTGGGCCGAGGTCCAGCGAGGGGCGGGGGCCTCTCCCTTTGTTCTGTTTTTGTTTGCCTTCTCCTTTTCTTTTATTTACTTTTGCCTTTTGATTTAATTTTGAAATTGAAACCAAATGTGATCGAATCATCGCGAGGTTAACAACATAAATTGCGATGACGTGGCGTCATTAGCATGGGATTACTGTAGCATAATTATCCGGGCGTTACACGCACAGTTTCTTCCGCCTTTATAAAGAAATAGGGATTCCCCTTTTTTCACCCACGCCTTCTTCCTCCTTTGCTCATCCATTCTCGCACTCTCGAGCTCCAGCGCCCAAGTTCTCACCTTCTTCATAAAGCCATTCCAGACATGTCCGGAGCGGGAGGCAAGTGGATGGCCTCCTCCGTTACGGAGGAGGACATCCTGGCTGCAAGGCGGATATAGCCCCATGAACATCGCTTGCCGGCTCCCAGACGAAGGCGAGATCATCCCTACTCCGGAACCCCACTAGAGGTTGTGTTTCTTGCCCACTTCGTCCATGACTGGATTTCCCTCCACCCATTTGTCCAGTGGGATCATGTTCTATTATGGGCTGGATTTCCATGATCTAGCCCCAACTTCATCCTCGACATCTCGGCGTTTATCGTGGGTAATGCGAAACTTTCCTCTGCATCAAGCCCCGCCATACCTGTGGTGAAGATCTTCAACGTGAAGCGAAGATAGTGGTCGACCGACAAGCGGAGTCTTGAGCGCCATGGTGGGCAAGATGCCCAGCGTCACTTAGCTCGAAGGCTCCTATGTGGAGGCCGTGAAGGGGTGTGATCGGGGTGGTTCTACATCACCGAGCGCGACTCAATTAGGCGGCGGTCCCGAATTTCGATGTGGCATCCCCATGCGACACCTCTGGAAAGGAAGGGTTTAGCTTTGGGGCGAGCGATGGGTGACCGGACTCGAACTCGTCAAGAATATGATAAGCGAAAATCATGCTTGTCAGCGTGGTCGGGTCATGCTCTTCATTTGGATCCTCTGTGCCAAAAGCGGGCATTTAATATGTGGGAGTTCGACCGGCGAACACCGGGCGTTGCGAGAACTCTTGACATAGCGCCTGAGGGCGTCTAGAAGGTCTTTGTTCAAGGCCGCGAAGTACCTCCTCCGTTCTGAAGATCGCGGGCTCGGTGCAGCGCCCATCAATCCGGTAAGTCTTCTATGTTTTACAAGATGCTCCTTCCCTAATATATTTGTGAAAGAATTTAAGCCTTCCACCAATCTTAGCAGGGGGGTGGCGGCAATGGCGGATCGGCCTTGACTCCACTACGAAGACAATGACGGCTCTCCTAACGGAGATCTTGTTTAGGCGCCCTATGAGGTCTTGGGAGAAGAAACCACGAGGGACGGAAGGTCTCAACGCAAGGTGGTGTCGGACTCGTCGTCCAAGAAGACAGGCGCCTCCTCTAACGAAAATGAGGAGGAGGAGAGAAAACCCCTCCCCAAACCGAGGGGAGAATAAAAGGAAGGCCGCCCCATCAGGGAGGCCGAAGAATCAGAAGGAAGGACCCTCCTCCGGACCACTCCTGACGGCCGCCCTCTGACGAGGAGTAGCTACCTAGGGACAAGCCCCTGGCAAAGTCGTAGGTATCCAGATACCATAATACTTCTGGCATGTTTAGCTTTATGGCTTCTTATCATGTTAAGCATGATCGTGCAGTCCGTACAAAGCCCGCATCGACTTATCCTCTTCGGATGGGTCTTTGAGTGCGTCGGCGATGAGCAATGACTTCGCTCGGCAGCCACCACCCGGCCCGCATCGACACCGAGTCTGTCTCGAGAGAAACCGGGCGGGGAGGCAGTTTTGGGCGCTCAAGGAGAAATCCCCGCCCGGGCACATGGGGAAGACCCCATGGATTACGATGAGGGGCGAAGCAAGCAGCTGACCCGAATCTTCTTGAAACCTCCGTGGTTCGGTTTCAGTGACGAGCCCTCGCTAAGGGGTGAGGCGCTGTCTTGATGACCTCTGTCCATCCAGAGGCATCGGACAACTTGCTGGAAACGCTTCAAGGCGCTTCCCTTGATGAAGAACACCGTGGTCTTATGAGTACGGTGATTGCGAAGGTTCAGTCCGAGAAAAGTGGATTGACCGAAGCCTGCACCAGCCTCCTAACAGGCTTTGAGGTAAGTAATTAAATTATGAGAAAATGTCGTAGTATAGACAGTAGCCCCTGATGCTCTGTTTGGTGTTCGGAGAGAAAGGCCGAACAGAGGATCAAATATTATCCCCAGGAGTCTAATCATATTATGTCTACGTGAATAAGCAGGCGTCGCTGCTGGCTACCGCCGCCCTCACTGCAGAGGTCTCCGGACTAAGGTAGAACCTGGGGCGGGCCAAAGAAGAGCTCGGCCTCGTGAAGAGGCAGCTCGAGGAGAACAAAGGTAAGCGATACCCCGTCCGTGTGTTATATAAAGGAAAAATTGTTGATGCTAATAGAAGCATTATGAATTTTAATAGGGGCCACGACCGAAGTGGCGTCCCTTAAGAATGCGATGTTCGAGGCCGAAGACAAGGTGGCCAAGGCGCACCGAGCACCTGAAAGCAGGAGGCTAGGGTTAATGAGGTTCGGCAAGAGCTCGGGACTTCATCAAAAATTCGAGTCCTTGGGCGTGACTCCAAACATAAGAGTCAGAGCTTGCGAAGGCCCTCGAGCGTGCAAGCGCCAAGGCCGAAGCCCAAAAGGCCCTTGAGGAGATTGGTGGCCAAGAAGATAGCGGCGGGTAAGGCATTCATTATCAAAGCAAGCATGTGAAGGAGACTTTCCTTTACTTACCCAAATTGAGCTCTCCGGGAGCATTCGCGAATCTGCCGTCTGGCGTCTCGATGCCTTGAGTTCTCTTGGTGAGGAAGGAGCTCACGGAGAAGTTGTTACAGTAGCAGTATATTGGGGCGAACATCCGATGCCTTTGGCGACCAGTGAAGCAATGGTCGAACTTCACAAAGCGGCGAAGCGGCCATGAAGGATCTCATAGTCATTTGTGGCCTAGCGAGCTCTGCTTGGCTACTTACTTGACTGGTAAGCGGCTTGTGAATGCTGTCTGCGGCTTGAAGCCATTAAGTGGCAGCCTGCATTGAAGGTGCCTGTGAGCCTTCGCCCATCTTGAAAGTGCCTTTGGCGAAGATGGATCTTAGAAATTTGGTGTGAGAGGGGCATGGGAGAAAGAACATCGCCACCCTAAAAAGTATTATGACGGTGTCCTGAAGGGTGCCCGCCTTGTGGCGGATGAATGTGCTAAGGATGTAATGTTTAAATAAATGTACTCATGTGATACTGTAATATGAAAACGAGTTCATGTGCGCTATATGGCACTTGTTAATTTAAAATATTACCTTCCGTGCGGTCGTTTATAAAATCTTGAGAGTTGGCTAGTCGTCGGCTTCTGCCCCCATGTAACTAGTACCCGGGTGTTCGGGACAAATATAAACACTCTTTATCCAAAATTTTGGTCCTTTTAAGGAGGTGTTTAGCGCAGCGAACAAGGCAATCGGACTATACGACTTTATCACTCTCACTTGGCGTTAGAAGTCTACAATTTTAAATTTTGGCGAAGCCCCTAGTATTCGGAAGGCCGAACTTGGGGCGCTATATACGCCTAAATCGGACAAGGCTGATTCCTCTCCCGAGGCGGAAAAACTCTTTAAGGATTTGAGACCTCTCGAGCAATGACCAGCTCTCGCCTCATCATAATGATCGGTTTTCGGCTTTCTCTCTTGAGGTGCTCATCCGGAAGAACCGGGATACAATCATGATAGTTCTCCTGTGCTACCTTAGCGATATAGCGGAATGTAAGGTACCAAAACATAGGGCCGGGCAAACCCAACTATTGACCCAAGACATGATTGAGATGATGCATATAATGCTATAAGTTAGGGTGCCGCCTTGTCAAAAGTGTTTGGACTTTTCTTGCCATGTTATAGGGTTTTGCTGAAGCCTGGAAAACTAGGCGTACCAAAATGTGCAGGTGTAATAAATGCGATGATGGAAAGGGTAAATAAATGTAACGATGGTGACGCTGTACACTATTTCCCCTTGTTTTTGAATAATACGTCAAAGCGTACATATACAAGTAGTGCGATAAGCAAAATAGGACTGTTTGACACATCCTGACCAGAAGCGAGTTGCGTGCGGGTATGTAAAATAGGTATAACGATCGTTATCAGAGACCACCTGAGGATTCCCTTGTACGCCCAAGCTTCTTGTCTTCTTGGTGTGTCTGTCCCGCTATGTGTCCGATAGTCGATCTATCGGAAGAACCTCCCGAAGATAGGGACCTGAAAGAAGAAATGTGTAAAGATGCGTGGGTCCTGGGGAGGTCGAACCGCATTGTGGACCGTGTCATAGTCGTGCCTCCGCCTATGCCCATGGTATTTTAAGTTCGTAATTATGTATGCGCGGCACAAATTTCACCGCTTGGCTGGGACAAGGACGGAGGCTGAATTGCTAGTCGAGCTCTGGACGTGCCGGATAATCCTGTTGCGGGGTACTCCAGACTCGCTTGATGGTGTCCGGGTTCTTTATCGCCGAATTGGCTGTTTGCCTAAGAAGGCTGTTTTGTACTTCTGCCGCGAGGGCCGCCGTGTGCTCCTCCGTACGAAGCGAGCGCTCTGTGTTTCCATTAACTGTTATAACCCAGTGAGGTCCTAGCATTTTGAGCTTGAGGTATGCATAATGCGGTACCGCATTGAATCGCAAATCACGGTTCGTCAAAGCGATGCATGATAGCCACTACGGAAGGGGCGATGTCGAAGATTAACTCCTCGCTTGGAAATTGTATGGAGATCCGAAGACCACTTCGGTGTGATTGAGCCGTCTGTGAGCCTCCACACTGGTATGACACCTTGGAAGGTGGTTTTGTGGGCTTGATCCTTGAGGGTCGATGCCCATTTTGCATCTTGTATCTGATAGAGCGAGGTTGGTGTAGCCCCGTCCATGAGGACCCGTGTGAGATGGAATCCGTCGGTGATGGGGTCAAGGACCAATCTTGGCCGAACCGCCATGGCGGATCTTGGTAGGATGGTCCCTGCGATCAAAAGTGATCGGACAAGAGGACCATGGGTTGAACTTTGAGGCGACTGGCTCCATCGCATAGATGTCCCTTAGTGCACGCTTCCGTTCCCGCTTTGGAATATGGGTTGCGTATATCATATTCACCGTTTTCACACAGGGAGGAATTTCTTACATCCTCGTGTGTTCGTGGCGAGGCTCATTGTCATCATCGCTATCAGCCCCTTTTCCTTGTTTTGGCATTCAACTTGCGGCTGTTTGAACACCAACATTCTCTGTTGGTGTGGTTGGCTAGTTTGCTCGGGGTGCCGTGAATTTGACATAAGCGATCAGTATGCGGTCCAAAGCTGGACGAGCCCGGATTGTTTCTTTTGAATGGCTTTTTCCACTATCCAGATTTAGAGCCTCTGAATCCGGCATTGATTGCCGTGTCTTCGGTGTTGTCCCCATTGCTGCGACGCTTGTGTCTATTGCGTCGTGGCTTGCCGTTGCTATCTCTGGCATCTGAATCGCCAGAGTTTTTGGGCGTGATGTTCCTACGAGCCAGCCAACTGTCCTTGCCCGCGCAAAAGTGGGTCATGAGTGTCGTGAGGGCTGCCATGGACGTTGGCTTCTCTTGGCGAGTATCAGGCGAGCCATTAAATCACGGATGTTATGCTTGAAGGCTGCTAAGGCTTCCGCATCCGAGACGATCGACAATTTGGTTCTTTTAGTTAGGAACCGAGTCCGAATTTTACGGCTGATTCTCCGGTGATGGGTTATGTGACTTAAGTCATCGACATCCGGTGGTCGCTGCGTAAGTGCCACAGGAAGTTGTCAAGGAATCGTCTTCGGGTCCTCCCAACTGCCAATGGAGCTTCGCGGCAAGCTATTGATAATCTTGAGGCGGTCCTTTAAGCTTAAGTGGTAGGTACTTGATGGCATGTAAGTCATTGCGCGGGCCATGTGAATGTGTAGGAGAAAATCTTCAATCCATACGCGGGGTCTCTTGTGCCATCGTATGATTCTATGTTCACGGGTTTAAAACCTTACAGAATTCATGATCCATTACTTCATCGGTGAAGCATAGGGGATGTCTGGCGCCTCTATGCGGGCTACATCGCGCAGATTCAAATAAGCTGGTCCGTTGTATTCGGCCCGGCGGACTTTTGTTTAGTGTATCGGCGTGCGGTCATAAATCACGCATTGTGCGCGCCACCGTGATCCATTGATCGATCTTGGTATCTGCTTTGTTTTCCAATACATCTCACGGGTCCCGTGTAGCCCAGATCCTTAGTATTATTGTTTGATTGGCGAGGGTGCGGTGCGGACTTCGGGCTTATCGCCACTTTGTCTCGGCCATGAGGTGGCGGTCGGCCCGCATCGTGTCTTTGGTAGTGTGGGTTTAATGCCTCCTCCTCGAGTTGAGGTAGCAACCTGCACTTTGGGTAACTTTGGTAGGCGCTCGAGTGCATATTCCTCGGCAGCCACGACCTCGATCCATCTATCGGTTAGCGATCTTGATCGACTTGAAGCTGTTGCTACTTTTTCTTCACGCTTTTTGCGGTGGCTATAAGCGGCGGCAGGCGCTCTGCTCGGCAGGATCCTCGGGCACGATGAATTCTTTGTCGCATGAGGCTCACTTCCTCTTCGGAGAAAGTCGGTAATTATTATCCTCGATTCTCCATCATTACTGTTCCTTGGGGCTAGCTTGCCCATCTTCTTGCTCGGCTGCTCTAAGCCGGTGGCGGGATTATTTTAAATCTTTAGCACCATCCGTATTGTTATCATCTCTTGTGCTGGTATCACTATTTTTGCTATGGCGGGGCTTGGAGCGGCGCCTATGACACCGGTGCCTAGATTGCTTCTCCAGGGGATTATCTTCCGTTGCCTCCTCGCCATTGCTTTCTTTAGGGGTGTCCACCATGTATATATCATATGATGAGGTGGCTATCCAGCGCCCTATAGGCGGTGGTTCCTGTTCTTCTCCTGCATCGTCGTCCATACCGTTGATGTCTTCGGAGTTGAAGTTAAGCACGTCGGTTAAGTCATCGACAGTGGCTATTAAGTGGGTGGTGGATGGTAACGAATTTCTTCGTCGTCCACTTCCCACTTGAGCCGGACATAGTTCGGCCAAGAGTCACCTGATAAGGAGAGAGACCTTAATGAATTTAGCACATCACCCAAGGGTGATTCTTTGAAAAGATATCATGGAGGTGAAGTCCATGACCGGTGCCCAATCAGATTCGATATGCACGGACGTACGCGGTTCAGATCCTGTAGCCGGAGACGACTCCGAGGGTCCGAGGATATCGGCCTCATAGGAGGTGGGGTCAGTGTTTGGCTCCAAGGCCGATGAGTGTGCAGCCTCCGTGGCGGGGTCCATCCACCCATCCTCGGATGGCACAATCTGCTCCGGATCGATTCCCGGGGCCGCCGCAGGCGTGATTTTCTGTACACTGTCCGATGGCAGATCTAAGTCCTGCTCGTCGTGACTGTTCGGCGCACCTGACACGGGCTCGAATCCGTCGAAGATCAAGTCTCCGCGGATGTCGGCAGTATAGTTCAAGCTTCCAAACCTGACCTGATGGCCAGGGGCGTAGCTATCGATCTGCTCCAGATGGCCAAGCGAGTTGGCCCGCAATACGAAGCCGTCGAATACGAAGATCTGTCCGGGAAGGAAAACCTTCCCTTGGACTGCGTCGTTGAAGATGATTGAAGGAGCCATCAAGCCTTTGAAGGAACCCTAGAGGCAATAATAAAGTTATTATTTATTTCCTTATTTCATGATAAATGTTTATTATTCATGCTAGAATTTTATTAACCGGAAACATAAAACATGTGTGAATACATAGACAAACATAGTGTCACTAGTATGCCTCTACTTGACTAGCTCGTTGAATCAAAGATGGTTAAGTTTCCTAGCCATAGACATGAGTTGTCATTTGATTAACGGGATCACATCATTAGAGAATGATGTGATTGACTTGACCCATTCCGTTAGCTTAGCACTTGATCATTTAGTATGTTGCTATTGCTTTCTTCATGACTTATACCTGTTCCTATGACTGAGATTATGCAACTCCGTTTACGGAGGAACACTTTGTGTGCTACCAAAGCGTCTAGCGTGGCGAGTGATTATAAAGGTTCTCTATAGGTGTCCACGAAGGTACTTGTTGAGTTGGCGTATTTCGAGATTAGGATTTGTCACTCCGATTGTCGGAGAGGTATCTCTGGGCCCTCTCGGTAATGCAGATCACTATAAGCCTTGCAAGCAATGTGACTAATGAGTTAGTTGCGGGATGATGCATTACGTAACGAGTAAAGAGACTTGCCGTCAACGAGATTGAACTAGGTATTGAGATACCGACGATCGAATCTCGGGCAAGTAACATACTGATGACAAAGGGAACAACGTATGTTGTTATACAGTTTGACTGATAAAGATCTTCATAGAATATGTAGGAGCCAATATGAGCATCTAGGTTCCGCTATTGGTTATTGACCGGGGACATGTCTCGGTTATGTCTACATAGTTCTCGAACCTTTAGGGTCCGCACGCTTAAAGTTAGATGACGATTTATATTATGAGTTATGTGATTTGATGTACCGAAGGTAGTTCGGAGTCCCAGATGAGATCGGGGACATGACGAGGAGTCTAGAAATGGTCGAGACGTAAAGATTGATATATTGAACGACTATATTCGGACATTGGAAAGGTTCGAGTGATCTGGGTATTTTTGAATCTGGGAGATTCACGGAATTCGTATTGGACCTTAATGGCCCATATGGGAAAGGAGAGAAAGGCCTCAAAGATGGCTGCACCCCTCCCATGGTCTGGTCCGAATTGGACTAGGGAGGGGGCGCCCCCTTCCTTCCTTCTCCTTTTCCCTTCCCTTTTTCTATTCCATGTGGGATGAGGAATCCTACTAGGACTAGGGAGTCCTAGTTGGACTCCACACTTCTGGTGCACCCTAGGGGCTGGCCGGCCTCCCCTCCTCCATTCTTTATATACGGGGACAGGGGGGCACCTCTAAACACAACAATTGATCCTTGAGATCTATTAGCCGTGTGCGGTGCCCCCCTCCACCATATTCCACCTCAATAATATCTTAGCGGTGCTTAGGCGAAGCCCTGCGTCGGTAGAGCATCATCATCATCACCATGCCGTCGTGCTGACGGAACTCTCCCTCGAAGCTCGGCTGGATCGGAGTTCAAGGGACGTCATCGAGCTGAACGTGTGCTGAACTCGAAGGTGTCATGCGTTTGGTACTTGATCGGTCGGATCGTGAAGACGTACAACTACATCAACCGTGTTGTGCTAACACTTCCGCTTTTGGTTTACGAGGGTACGTGGACAACACTCTCCCCTCTTGTTGCTATGCATCACCATGATCTTGCATGTGCGTAGGATTTTTTTTGAAATTACGACGTTCCCCAACAGTGGTATCAAAGCCAAGTTTTATGCGTAGATGTTATATGCACAAGTAGAACACAAGTGAGTTGTCGGCGATACAAGTCGTACTGCTTACCAGCATGTCATACTTTGGTTCGGCGGTATTGTACAATGAAGTGGCCCATACCGACATTACGTGTACGCTTACGCGAGACTGGTTCTACCGACGTGCTTTGCACATAGGTGGCTGGAGGGTGTCAGTTTCTCCAACTTTAGTTGAACTGAGTGTGGCTACGCCCGGTCCTTGAGAAGGTTAAAACAACACTAACTTGACGAACTATCATTGTGGTTTTGATGCATAGGTAAGAACGGTTCTTGCTCAGCCCATAGTAGCCACGTAAAACTTGCAACAACAAAGTAGAGGATGTCTAACTTGTTTTTGCAGGGCATGTTGTGATGTGATATGGTCAAGACATGATGCTATATTTTATTGTATTAGATGATCATGTTTTGTAATCGAGTTATCGGCAACTGGCAGGAGCCATATGGTTGTCGCTTTATTGTATGCAATGCAATCATACATAATTGCTTTACTTTATCACTAAGTGGTAGCGATAGTCGTAGAAGCAATAGTTGGCGAGACGACAACGATGCTACGATGGAGATCAAGGTGTCACGACGGTGACAATGGTGATCATGACGGTGCTTCGGAGATGGAGATCACAAGCACAAGATGATGATGGCCATATCATATCACTTATATTGATTGCATGTGATGTTTATCTTTTATGCATCTTATTTTGCTTAGATCGACGGTAGCATTATAAGATGATCTCTCACTAAATTTCAAGGTATAACTGTTCTCCCTGTGTATGCACCGTTGCAAAAGTTCTTCGTGCTGAGACACCACGTGATGATCGGGTGTGATAGGCTCTACGTTCAAATACAACGGGTGTAAAACAGTTGCACACATGGAATACTCTGGTTAAACTTGACGAGCCTAGCATATACAGATATGGCCTCGGAACACTAAGACCGAAAGGTCGAGCGTGAATCATATAGTAGATATGATCAACATAGCGATGTTCACCATTGAAAACTACTCCATCTCACGTGATGATTGAACATGGTTTAGTTGATTTGGATCACGTGATCACTTAGATGATTAGAGGATGTCTATCTAAGTGGGAGTTCTTAAGTAATATGATTAATTGAACTTTAATTTATCATGAACTTAGTCCTAGTAGTATTTTGCAAATAATGTTGTAGATCAATAGCTCGCGTTGTTGCTTCCCTATGTTTTATATGTGTTCCTAGAAAATTATGTTGAAAGATGTTAATAGCAATGATGCGATTGGATCCATGATATGAGGTTTATCCTCATCGCTGCCTGAAGAATTATGTCCTTGATGCACGCTAGGTAGCGGACCTATTGCAGGAAGCGGATCACGAGGCGTTATGAGCGTTTGGCTAGCTCAATATGATGACTACTTGATAGTTTAGTGCACCATGTAACGGCTTAGAATCGGGACTTTAAAGGCGTTTTGAGCGTCATGGACCATATGAGATGTTCGAGAGTTGAAGTTAATATTTCAAGCAAATACCGAGTTCTATAGCTAAAATATGGAGAGAATTGCTCAACTAGTGAGCATGTGCTCAGATTGTATGGGTACTACAATCGCTTGAATCAAGTGGGAGTTAATCTTCTAGATAAGATAGTGATTGTGAGTTCTCTAGTCACCTTCACCAAGTTACTAGAACTTCGTGATGAACTATAGTATGCAAGGGATGGCGACGATTCTCGAGCTCTTCGTGATGTTGAAATCGTGAAGGTAGAAATCAAGAAAGAGCATCAAGTGTTGATGATTGACAAGACCACTAGTTTCAAGAAAAGGGCAAAGGGAAATAAAGGAAACTTCAAGTAGAGTGGAAAGCAAGTTGTCACTCCCATGAGAAACCCAAAAGCTGGACCAAAGCACGAAACTAAGTGCTTCTCTGCAAAGGAAATGGTCCTTGGAGGCGGAAATACCTAAATATTTGGTGGATAAGAAGGATGGCAAAGTGAACAAGGTATATTTGATATCTGAGTGTACCTTACTAGTGTTTATAGTAGCCCACAGGTATTTGATACTTGTTAGGTTGCTAAGATTAGTAACTCGAAGCAGGATTCTGAGAATAAGCGAGAGACTAGTTGAGGTGAAGTGGCGATGAGTGTTGGAAGTAATTCCAATAATGATATGATCATCATCGCACACTCCCTATACTTTCGTGATTAGTGTTAAACCTAAATAAATATTATTTGGCGTTTGCGTTGAGCATGAATATGATTTGATCAAGTTTATTGCAATATGTTTATTCATTTAAAGTCATAGAATGATTGTTGTTCTGTTTACATGAATAAAACCTTCAATGGTCATACACCCAATGAAAATAGTTTGTTGGATCTCGATCTTAGTGATACACATATTCATAATATTGATGCCAAAAGGTGCAAAGTTAATAATGATAGTGCAAATTATTTGTGGCACTGCTGTTTGGGTCATATCGGTGTAAAGCGCATGAAGAAACTCCATAAAGATGGATTTTCGGAATCACTTGATTATGAATCATTTGATGTTTGCGAACTGTGCCTTTTGGGCAAGATGACTAAAACTCCATTCTCCGGAACAATGGAACGAGCTACTGACTTATTGGAAATAATACATACCGATGTATGCGGTCCAATGAGTGTTGATGCTCGTGGCGGGTATCGTTATTTTTCTGACCCTCACAGATGATTTGAGCAGATATGAGTATGTCTACTTAATTAAGCATAAGTCTGAAACATTTGAAAAGTTCAAATAACTTCAGAGTGAAGTGAAGAATCATTGTAACAAGAAAATAAAGTTTCTACAATCTGATCGTAGAGGAGAATATTAGAGTTACGAGTTTGGCCTTCATTTAAAACAATGTGGAATAGTTTCACAGCTCACGCCACATGGAACACCACAGCGTAATGGTGTGTCCAAACGTCATAACCGCACTTTATTGGATATGGTGTGATCTATGATGTATCTTACCGATTTACCACCATTGTTTTGGGGTTATGCATTAGAGACAGTTGCATTCACTTTAAATAGGGAACCATCAAAATCCGTTGAGACGACGCCTTATGAACTGTGGTCTGGCAAGAAACCAAAATTGTCATTTCTTAAAGTTTGGGGCTACGTTGCTTATGTGGAAAAGTTCTAACCTGATAAGCTCGAACCCAAATCAGAGAAGTGCGTCTTCATAGAATACCCAAAGGAAACTGTTGGGTACACCTTCTATCACAGATCCGAAGGCAAGATATTCGTTGCTAAAATGGATCCTTTCTAGAGAAGGAGTTTCTCTCGAAAGAAGTGAGTGGGAGGAAAGTAGAACTTGATGAGGTAACTGTACCTGCTCCCTTATTGGAAAGTAGTTCATCACAGAAATCAGTTTCAGTGATTCCTACACCAATCAGTGAGGAAGCTAATGATGATGATCGTGAAACTTGGATCAAGTTACTCTGAGAACCTCGTGGGTCGACCAAAGTAAGATCCGCACGAGTGAATGCGGTAATCCTGTTATGGAAGTCATGTTACTAGACCATGATGAACAACTATGATGAAGCGATGATGAGCCCAGATTCCGCGAAATGGCTTGAGGCTATGAAATCTGAGATGGGATCCATATATAAGAACAAAGTGTGGACTTCGGTGGACTTGCCCGATGATAGGCAAGCCATAGAAAATAAATGGATCTTCAAGAGGATGATGGCGATAGTAGTGTTACTATCTACAAAGCTCGACTTATGCGCAAAAAGTTTTTCGACAAGTTCAAGGTGTTGAATACGATGAGATTTTCTCACTCATATTGATGCTTAAGTTTGTTCGAATCATGTTAGCAATTGCCACATTTTATGAAATCTGGCAAATAAGATGTCAAAACTGCATTCCTTAATGGATTTATTAAAGAAGAGTTGTATATGATGCAACCATAAGGTTTTGTCAATCCTAAAGGTGCTAACAAAATGTACAAGCTCCAGCGATCCATCTATGGACTGGTGCAAGCATCTTGGAGTTGGAATATATGCTTTGATGAGTTGATCAAAGCATGTGGTTTTATACAGACTTTTGGAGAAGCCTGTATTTACAAGAAAGTGAGTGGGAGCTCTGTAGCATTTCTAAAACTATATGTAGATGACGTATTGTTGATTGGAAATGATATAGAAATTCTGGATAGCATAAAAGGATACTTGAAAAAGAGTTTTTCAAAGAAAGACTTCGGTGAAGCTGCTTACACATTGAGCATCAAGATCTATAGAGATAGATCAAGACGCTTGATAAGATTTTTTAATGAGTACATACCTTGATAAATTTTGAAGTATTTCAAAATGGAACAGCCAAAGAAGGAGTTCTTGCCTGTGTTGCAAGGTGTGAAGTTGAGTAAGACTCAAAGCCCGACCACGGCAGAAAATAGAAAGAGAATGAAAGTCATTCCCTATGCCATAGTCATAGGTTCTATAAAGTATGTTATGCTATGTACCAGACCTATTGTATACCTTGCTCTGAATTTGGCAAGGAGTACAATTTTGATCTAGGAGTAGATCACTGGACATCGGTCAAGAATATCCTTAGAAAGGACTAAGGAGATGTTTCCCGATTATGGAGGTGATAAAAGAGTTTGTCGTAAAGAGTGACATCGGTGCAAGCTTTTACACCAGTCCAGATGACTCTGAGTCTCAATCTGGATACATATTGAAAGTGGGAGCAATTAGCTAGAGTAGCTCCGTGCAGAGCATTGTAGACATAGAATATTTGCAAAATACATATGGCTCTGAATGTGACAGACCCGTTGACTAAACTTCTCTCATGAGCAAAACATGATCATACCGTAGTACTCTTTGGGTGTTAATCACATAGCGATGTGAACTGGATTATTGACTCTAGTAAACCCTTTGGGTGTTGATCACATGACGATGTGAACTATGGGTATTAATCACATGCAGATGTGAATATTAGTGTTAAATCACATGGTGATGTGAACTAGATTATTGACTCTAGTGCAAGTGGGAGACTGAAGGAAATATGCCCTAGAGGCAATAATAAAGTTATTATTTATTTCCTTATTTCATGATAAATGTTTATTATTCATGCTAGAATTGTATTAACCAGAAATATAATACATGTGTGAATACATAGACAAACATAGTGTCACTAGTATGCCTCTACTTGACTAGCTCGTTGAATCAAAGATGGTTAAGTTTCCTAGCCATAGACATGAGTTGTCATTTGATTAACAGGATCACATCATTAGAGAATGATGTGTTTGACTTGGCTCATTCTGTTAGCTTAGCACTTGATCATTTAGTATGTTGCTATTGCTTTTTTCATGACTTATACATGTTCCTATGACTATGAGATTATGCAACTCCGTTTACGGAGTAACACTTTGTGTGCTACCAAAGCGTCTAGCAATAATCGGGTGATTATAAAGGTGCTCTGAGGTGTCTCGAAGGTACTTGTTGAGTTGGCGTATTTCGAGATTAGGATTTGTCACTCTGGTTGTCGGAGAGGTATCTCTGGGCCCTCTCGGTAATGCACATCACTATAAGCCTTGCAAGCAATGTGACTAATGAGTTAGTTGTGGGATGATGCATTACGTGAAGAGTACAGAGACTTGCCGGTAACGAGATTGAACTAGGTATTGAGATACCGACGATCGAATTTCGGGCAAGTAACATACCTATGACAAAGGGAACAATGTATGTTGTTATACGGTTTGACCGATGAAGATCTTCGTAAAATATGTAGGAGCCAATATGAGCACCCAGGTTCTGCTATTGGTTATTGACCGAAGATGTGTCTCGGTCATGTCTACATAGTTCTCGAACCCGTAGGGTCCGCACGCTTAAAGTTAGATGACGATTTATATTATGAGTTATGTGATTTGATGTACCGAAGGTAGTTCGGAATCCTATATGAGATTGGGGACATGACGAGGAGTCTCGAAATGGTCGAGACGTAAAGATCGATATATTGGACGACTATATTCGGACATCGGAAAGGTTCCGAGTGATTCGGGTAGTTTTCGGAGTACGGTAGAGCTACGGGAATTCGTGTTGGGCCTTAATGGCCATACGGAAAAGGAGAGAAAGGCCTCAAAGGTGGCCGCCCCCCTCCCCATGGTCTGGTCCGAATTGGACTAGGGAGGGGGGGGGCGCCCCCTTCCTTCCTTCCCCTTTTCCCTTCCCTTTTTCCTATTCCATGTGGGAGGAGGAATCCTACTAGGACTAGGGAGTCCTAGTACGACTCCACACTTCTGGCACGCCCTAGGGGCTGGCCGGCCTCTCCTCCTCCATCCTTTATATACGGGGGCAGGGGGGCACCTCTAGACACAACAATTGATCCTTGAGATCTATTAGCCGTGTGCGGTGCCCCCCTCCACCATATTCCACCTCGATAATATCGTAGCGGTGCTTAGGCGAAGCCATGCGTCAGTAGAGCATCATCATTGTCACCACGCCATCGTGCTGACAGAACTCTCCCTCGAAGCTCGGCAGGATCGGAGTTTGAGGGATGAGGGAGTCCTGGACTAGGGGGTGTCCGGACAGCCGAACTATCATCGTCCGCCGGACTCCAAGACTACGAAGATACAAGATTGAAGACTCCGTCCCGTGTCCGGATGGGACTTTCCTTGGCGTGGAAGGCAAGCTTGGCGATACGGATATGTAGATCTCCTACCATTGTAACCAACTCTGTGTAACCTTAGCCCTCTCCGGTGTCTATATAAACCGGAGGGCTTTAGTCCGTAAGACATAACATACATTACAACAATCATACCATAGGCTAGCTTCTAGGGTTTAGCCTCCTTGATCTCGTGGTAGATCCACTCTTGTACTACCCATATCATCAATGTTAATCAAGCGGGGCGTAGGGTTTTACCTCCATCAAGAGGGCCCGAACACAGGTAAAACATCGTGTCCCTTGTCTCCTGTTACCATCCGCCTAGACGCACTGATTCGGGACCCCTACCGAGATCCGCCGGTTTGACACCGACATTGGTGCTTTCATTGAGAGTTCCTGCGTATCGTCACCGATAGGCTCGATGGCTTCTTTAATCCTAGCGCTGTCCAAGGTGAGACTTTTCTCCCGGACAGATCTTAAATTCGGCGGCTTCTGCTTGTGGGCTAATTCACTTGGCCATCTGGAGCAGATCGAAAACTTCGCCCTGGCCGTCGGTCAGGTTCGGAACCTAAACTTCACGGCCGACATCGCGGGGACTTGATCTTGACGGGCTCGAGCCACACCAAGCATGCCGCACTGTCGCGATGGGCATGATCTAGCTCTGCCGCAAAACAGTGCCTTGGTGGCCGCACAAGAATCCGCTCCGACCCTTAGTCCGGAGCCGATCGCCCAGATCGAGGACGAGTGGTTGGACACCGCCTCGGGGCTGCAACTTCCACGGCGATGGGCGAACACTAACCTTGTCCCTTGCGGCTCGTGACTCAAGGTGCGGACTCCCCTCGAACCCGGACCTCCACGCCCCCTAATCGAATCGATTGGGCGCGGTTATGGAATTCACCGCGCGGACATCTTCCAACACTCGCCCTTTGGCGACATCCTAAATCGCTAAAACATCTCTCGCTATCCGGAGAGACCTAGCGGACTATGGCGGGGCGGTTGGGATACAGACGACGAAGAAATTCAAAGCCCACCCACCACCCACTTTGTAGCCACTATCGGCGATCTAATAGACATGCTAGACTACGACTCGAGGACATCGGCGGTATGGACGGCGATGCGGAGACGAACAAGAACCAGCGCCTACTGAGGCATTGGAAGACCACCTCGTCATATGACATATACATGGTGGACACCCCAAAAGAGGGGGCGGCGAAGAAAGCGGAGGCAGATTCCTCAAAGAACAGCCCAAGCGCCCGGCGTCGTGGCGCCGCTCTAAATCCCGCCACAACAAGAATGGAGATTGAGCACAGAGATAATAATACCCAGAGAGTGCGAAGATAATCCCTCCGGCAAGATTCAGCCGAGGAGAATGCGAAGCAAGCCCTCACGAGAGGCGGTAGGCGAAGAGGTCGAGGATGATAATTATACACCTCCCTCCAAGGCGAGGCAAGCCTCAATGACGATTTAATTCGTCATGCCCGAGGATCCCGTCGAACAAGGCGTTTAAGCGCAGGCTTATCGCCACGGCAAATAGCCTAAAGAAAAGCAGCAGCAGCTTCAAGCTGATCGGGACCTGCTGGCGTTCGATGGACCGAGGTCCTCGCGGCGAGAGTATGAACTCGAGCGCCCTCCAAAAGCTACCCAAGATGCAAGTTGCTCCCCGATTAGAGGAGGAAACATACATACCTTCATCGCCCGTGCCTGTCACACGCCGACCGACCACCTCGTGGCCGAGACAGAGAGGCATCTAGGCCCTCCACCAAGACCGTACCCCGGCATCGCTCCAAAAGTATGAAGCCAAGAGGGAACGCGCCGGACTTGCGAGATATATTGGAGGACAAAGCAAGGCAATCCAGATCCATCTATGGATCACGTGGGCGCCCCACGACCCACGACGAATACCGTCGCGCCAGATACAATAACTCCGGCCGGGCCGAACATAGCAGAAAACGCTCTCTCGAGCTACGTCGTGATATTGCTCAATATAGAGGTGCCGCACACCCGCTATGCTTCACTGACGAAGTAATGGATCATCAAATCCCTGAAGGGTTTAAACCCGTAAACATTGAATCCTACGATGGCACAACAGACCCCGCGGTTTGGATCGAAGATTATCTCCTTCACATCCATATGGCCCGCGGCGACGACCTCCACGCCATCAAGTATCTTCCACTCAAGCTTAAAGGACCAGCTCGGCATTGGCTTAACAGCTTGCCCGCCGAGTCAATTGGGTGTTGGGAAGACCTGGAAGCCGCATTCCTCGACAACTTCCATGGCACATATGTGCGACCACCAGACGCCGATGACCTAAGCCACATAATTCAACAGCCAGACGAATCGGCCAGACAATTCTGGACACGGTTCCTTACAAAGAAAAATCAAATCGTCATCGTCTGCGGATGCAGAGGCCTCGCAGCCTTCAAGCATAACATCGCGACGAGTGGCTAGCCCGGCACCTAGGGCGAGGAAAAGTCGAAATCCATGGCAGCCCTCACATCATTAATGACCCGCTTACGTGCGGGAGAGGATAGCTGGCTAGCTCGCAGCAACAACCTCAATAAAATTCGGCAGTCCGGATACCAAGGACGACAATGGCGGTCGCGTCGAAGTAAAATAAACGCCGCGTGCGGTGACGACAAGGAGGATCTGGCGGTCAACGCCGGATTCGAGGCTCTAAACCGGTCGTGGAAGAAGCCATTCAAAAGAACCACTCCGGTCCGTCCAATTTGGACCGAATACTCGACCGCTTATGCGGATACATGGCACCTGAAAAGCCAGCTAATCACACCAACAGAGATTGTTGGGTGTTCAAGCGAGCAAGTTAATTGCGAAAACAATGACAAGGGGCTGCCAATGACGGCGATGAAGAGACCCGACCGCCGAACAATAGAGGACAGAAGGGTTTCCCCCCACAAGTGCGGACGTTGAACATGATATATGCAACCCATATACCCAAGAGGGAGCGAAAGCGTGCACTAAGGGACGTATATGCGATGGAGCCAGTCGCCCCTAAGTTCAATCCATGGTCCTCTTGTCCGATCACTTTCGATCGAAGAGATCATCCGACCACTCCGCCATGGCGGATTCGCCGCATTGGTTTTAGACCCAATTGTCGATGGATTTCACCTCACGAGAGTCGATGGACGGCGGCAAATGCTGAACACTGCTTTACGGGATCTGAGGCGCAAGATGGGCATAGACCCTCAAGGATTAAACCTACAAAGACGACTTTCAAAGGCGCCATACCGAGTGTTGAGGCCAATTGTATAGGCTCACCACACCGAAGTGGTCTTCGGATCCCGGACAATTTCGGGCGAAGTTAATCTTCGACATAGTCCCATTTCGCAGCGGCTATCACGCCCTGCTCGGACGAACCGCGTTTGCAAAGTTCAACGCAATACTGCATTACGCATACCTCAAGCTCAAGATGCCAGGCCCTCGCGGAGTCATCACGGTCAATGGAAATATGGAACGCTCCCTCCGAACGGAGGAACACACAGCAGCTCTCGCGGCAGAAGTACAGAGCAGCCTTTTAAGGCATTATTCGAGTCCGGCCGTTAAACGGCCGGACACGGCCAAATGCGCCCGAAGCAACATCAACCAAGACCACCTGGCATGTTCCGAGCACGCGTAGCAATGCGGCCCCAACCCCAGCCCTTGCATAATTGCAAGACCAACCCCCCGCGTACATCATTACGCTCTGGAGATACCATGGGCCTAGGGGAAGGGGCACGACCACAACAGACCCAGAGTGCGGCTCGACCACACCAGGGGCTCACAAGTGTGTCACTCCTTTTTGTTATTTTTTTCTTTCTTTATGGACACAGGACTCCGTTCACCAGAGGCCCTGTCCGGCGGTGAACCCGCCGAATTCACGATGCAACAGCCAGGGAAGAAACAAGACTGCGATAAACACTCAGGTGGTCTCCATTACGAGCATTAAATTTGATTATATCCACGATCTGCAGCCCATCCACGGAGGGGGACACGCTTGATTAGTCCAATCCCTTGCTTACCGTGACTATTTGTATCATTCCGCACTCATAGCGAATTCTTTAAATAAATAATGCAGCATTTTTGCCGTTATTGCATTAATTTACATATGTTCATTAATGACATCTCGCACCAGATATTATTGGTACGGCCGAATACACCAGGGCTTATGTTCCCCGATTATGGTGTGATAAGTCCGAACACTTTCACAAGTGCGGCACCCGAACTTATAGCATTATATGAATCGGCTCCAATCATGTCTTGGGTCAATAGTTGGGTTTGCGGCTCCCACGTTTTGGCGTCTTACGCCCGTTCTATCGGCTAAGGTGGCCTTTGGGAGAACCACTGCGATTGCGCCCGGTTGAGCGGGCGGCGCCTCGGGAGAAAGCTAAAACCGACCGGCATGATAAGGCGAGAGACTGGTCGCTGTTCGAGAGGTCTTTTCGGTCCCTAAAGACTCATGCCGCTTCGAGCTAAGTTCGGATAATGTCCGACGAGCGGCGTGGATAGCGCCCCAAATTCGGTCTTCGAATACCGGGGCTTCACGAAATTTAAAATTATAGAATTCTATGGCTAAGTGAGAGTGTTCAAGCATTATAAGTCCGGTTGCCTTGTTCGTTGTGTTGAGCGCCTCCCTAGATGGACCCAAAAATGGGAACAAGAGTGCTCAAGTCTATCCCGAACACCCCATCACTCGTGGCTTGGGGGTTGAAGCCAACGACTTGCCATCTCTCAGATTTCATAAACAGCCACACAGAAGGTAATATTTTAAATTAAACAAGCGTTGCGTAGCGCATATGAACAAAGTTTTCAGCGCACAGGATAATACATAGCAAGTTTCACTCAATAATTACATCTCTGGGCACTCATCCGCATATTGCGGGCACCCTTCAGACAGTCTTATAGTACATTTTGGGCGACGATACTCCTTACTACCGGCGGCGGGTCAAGAAGAACCTCTCCGCATCCAGCCTGCCCAGTGCACCTTTTGCGGGCAAGCTACCGACGAGCACCTTCAATACAAAGCGGAGCGCTTGATGACATCCACCGAGGCACGCATCCACAAGCCGCCACACGAGGCGAAGTAGCTCCAGGCATGGCCTGTCAGCACCACCGGACTATAAGGCCCTCCATGGCCTCCTCGGCTACCTTTAGGAGTTCGACCACTGCTTCACTGGTCGCTTGAAGCACGGATGGCGGCCTCAGCGTCTTGAGACCGTAAGACCTTCTCCGCTGAGCTCCCTCCTCGCCATGGTAGAATGCGGCGGATCGGATACATCGCGCGCAGATCCGCAACGCATACGAGAGCTCGAATGCGGGTAAGTGTCGTAGTTTACTTTAACATGCTTGCTTTGCATGAAAAATGCCTTACCGCCGCTATCTTCCTCACATCTTCAACCTCTGAAGGGCCTTACGGGCCTCGGCCTTGGCGGACTTGGCACTTTCGAGCCGCCGAGGCGAGCTCGGACTCTCGAGTCTTGAGTCACGCCCAAGCTCTCATACTTCTCCATGAGAGCCTCGAGCTCTTGCCGACCGCCGCCACTGTGCCTCCTGCTTTCTCGCTCTGTTGTTCGCGGCCAAGATTGCGTTCGTCGCGGACAGCCTCCTTCGTGGCTGCCACCTCGTTTGTGGCCCCGCAGCACCCATATTATCCTTGTTAATTTTATTGCGACCAAAATCCTTTTCTCAGAAGGTAAAAATTCAAGTGGTGCTACTCACCTTCTTTGTCCTCGAGCTGCCTCTTGGCATGGCGAGCTCGCTCGGACCGCCGAGATCTTGCTTTAATGCACCAACCTCCGCAGCCAAGTCGGCAGAGGTCGGCAGCAACACACCTGCAAACCCATATTGACATAATTTATTAGCAACTGCGAATATCTTTTAGATCCTCGGTCCGCTTTTCTTTCCAACACCGAACCGAGCATCGTGGGCTCTTGTCTATGCGGTATTACATTACATAATTTTAACTTCTTACCTCAAAGCCTGTTAGAAGGCTACTGCAAGCTTCGGTCAGCCCGCTCTTGGCGAGCTAAACCTTTTGAATCACCGCACTCATAACAGTGCGGTGTTCTTCCTTGATGGAAGCGCCTTTGAGCGCCTCCAGCAAGTTGTCCGGCGCCTCCGGTTGGACGGAGGCCGCTGGTGTCACGGTCTTGCCCTTCTTTCGAAGGGGCCGCCTGCCGGACTCTGGAACCACCGCAGGTTCCGGCGTAGAGTCCGGCACAAAGTCCGGGAGGCTGCCTTGCGGCGCCTCCGGAGCCTCCTCCTGATGGGTCCCTTTCTGGGATCCCACCTCGGCGTCCTCATAGGCGCAGGGGGTGGAGGCAGTCGGAAGGGAATCCACATCCGACGGGGCCAACGACCCGCTCGATGAAGCGGGGAGATCATCATCGGCCGGACTGCGGGCAATATGCGGCATTAGTAGGACACTATGTGACACAAAAGAAATTGCATACCATTCAGGGATCCGGATACTTACGATCTCGCCGGGGGCCTGGCCCTTGAAGGCCACTCCTCGTCGCCAACGTCGGTGTTGGCAGAGCTGTCCGGGGGAATAGTTCTCCCCCTCTTGACCCTTAGGCCTCCCTGCTGGGGAAGCCTTCCTCTTCTCTCTCCTCAGGGGAGAGTCTTCTTCCTCCTCCTCGTCTTCGGGGGAGGAGTCCGCCTCGTCGTTGGACGCCTGATAATGAGAACTCTTTCGAGTGCCCGTGGCCACCTTCTTGGCCTTCTTCTCCGGCACCACATGCGGTGCCGGAACCAGCAGCCCCGCTAGACGGGCATCCACTTGGTCTTCTGGCATGGGAGCCGGGCAGATGAGCTGCTCGGCCTTCTTCATCCATTCCTGTCAAAGGAAAAGGGAGATTGAAACCCTCTTAGAATCAATCTATTTACAGTAAGTGTCCCGTAAAGGGGTAGAATCACTTACCTCGTCGGTAGGATCTTTGCGAGTGAAATCCGCGATCTTCTATCACGGATGAGGGGGCTTCGGCACCCTTAAACAGCACCCTCCAGGCGCCTTCGTACGTCGTGTTGAAGAGCCCGCTCAGCGCCTGGTGCTGTTCCGGATCGAACTCCCACAGATTGAATGCCCGTTCTTGGCATGGGAGAATCCGGCGGACGAGCATAACTTGGACCACGTCGACAAGCCCGAGCTTCTTGTTCACCGGCTTACGGATCTGTGCTCGAGTCCGTCGGCTCCTTGGATTACCCCACAAAGAAGCCCTTCTCTTTCCAGGAGGTGAGCTGTGTAGGGATACCAGATCTAAACTCGGGGGCCACCGCCCTCGTAGGGTCGCGTGGCTCGGTGATGTAGAACCACCCCGATTGCCACCCCTTGACGGAGTCCACGAAGGCCCCTTCAACCAGAGGACGTTGGGCATCTTGTCAACATGGCGCCTCAAGACTACCGCTGCGTGCCCTTCACTACCTTCGCATGACGTTGAAGGTCTTGAGTCTAAGCGAAGTGGGGCCGGATGCGAGAGGAGGGCCTCGCACACCCACGATCAACGCCGAGATGTTGAGGATGAAGTTCGGCGCCAGATCGTGGAAATCCAGGCCGTAGTAGAACATGAGCCCCCGGACAAAGGGGTGAAGTGGAAAGCCTAGTCCGCAGAGGAAGTGGGGAAGGAAAACGACCCTCTCATGGGGCGGGGAGTAGGGATGAGCTGCCCCTCGTCAGGCGGCGGGCTTGCTGATGTCGCCGAAAGGTATCCGCGCAAGCAGCTTTGTGATATGCTCCTCCTTATCGGTGGAAGCCAACCATTTGCCTCCCCCTCCGGACATGGTCGGAGAAGGTTGAGACGAGATGCGCGAGCTTGGGCGCTGGAGCTTGAGTGCGTGGAGGTAGATAAGCAAAGGAGGAAGAAGGCGTGGGTGAAAAGGTGAATCCTTATCCCTTATATATAGGCGGCGAAGACTATGCGCCCCCACCAGCCGGTAAAACTCGCTATCTCCCTAAGCGCCACCATCAATGGCGCGTTGGGTTACCCACGTCCGTATTGATGAGAATCCCGGAATAAGGGGAACACGATCTCGCTCGACAAGACGTGCAAGGAAACCGCCGCTAAACGTCTTTGAGGTGGTATAATAAAAAACGATTCAAGTAAAGGCTGGCGGTGTGATGTCATGCCGCAAAATACGCCGCAGATTGAGCTTGTGTACATTTTATCTCTCTACGGTGGAATGTGGAATTTATTTTGCGAGCGGACACTATCCTGGTGTTCATGATCTTCTCTGGATTATTCAAAGAAGGAACCCACCTTGCAATGCCGAACATTATGCGCGCCGGACTTATCGCCATTGAAGCCTGGTTCGAGGGCTACCGAGGAGTCCTCGACTAGGGGTGTCCGGACAGCCGGACTATCATCGTCCACGGACTCTCCACGAAGATACAAGATTGAAGACTCCGTCCCGTGTCCGGATGGGACTTTCCTTGGCATGGAAGGCAAGCTTGGCGATACGGATATGTAGATCTCCTACCATTGTAACCGACTCTGTGTAACCCTAGCCCTCTCCGGTGTCTATATAAACCAGAGGGCTTTAGTCCGTAGGACATAACATACATTACAACAATCATACCATAGGCTAGCTTCTAGGGTTTAGCCTCCTTGATCTCGTGGTAGATCCACTCTTGTACTACCCATATCATCAATATTAATCAAGCACGACGTAGGGTTTTACCTCCATCAAGAGGGCCCGAACCTAGGTAAAACATCGTGTCCCTTGTCTCCTGTTACCATCCGCCTAGACGCACAGTTCGGGACCCCCTACCCGTGATCCGCCGGTTTTGACACCGACAAGGGACGTCATCGAGCTGAACGTGTGCTGAACTCGGAGGTGCCGTGCGTTCGGTACTTGACCGATCGGATCGTGAAGATGTACGACTACATCAACCGTGTTGTGCTAACGCTTCCGCTTTCGGTCTACAAGGGTACGTGGACAACACTCTTCCCTCTCGTTGCTATGCATCACCATGATCTTGCATGTGCGTAGGATTTTTTTTTGAAATTACTATGTTCCCCAACAACCTTATCGCGACGGCACAGTGGAACTCTCAATGAAAGCACCAATGTTGGTGTCAAAACTGGCAGATCTCGGGTAGGGGGTCTCGAACTGTGCGTCTAAGACTAATGGTAACGGGAGGCGGGGGACACGATGTTTATCCAGGTTCGGGCCCTCTCGATGGAGGTAATACCCTACTTCTTGCTTGATTGATCTTGATGATATGAGTGTTACAAGAGTTGTACCACGAGATCGTAGAGGCTAAACCCTAGAAGCTAGCCTATGATTATGATTGTTCTTGTCCTACAGACTAAACCCTCCGGTTCATATAGACACCGGAGGGGGCTAGGGTTACAAAGAGTCGGTTACAGAGAAGGAGATCTACATATCCAAATTGCCAACCTTGCCTTCCACGCAAAGGAGAGTCCCATCCGGACACGGGACAAAGTCTTCAATCTTGTATCTTCATAGTCCAACAGTCCGGCCAAAGTATATAGTCCGGCTGTCCGACGACCCCTTAATCCCGGACTCCCTCAGTAAGTGACATGCTTTTCCATAAACCATTTTATATGGAGACATACCCATAGGGTTTTTATATGTAGTTCCACAAGCCCATAATGCATCATCAAGTTTCTTAGACCAATTCTTTCTAGATCTATTAACAGTCTTTTGCAAGATCAATTTAATTTCTCGATTACTCAATTCTACTTGACCACTAGACTAAGGATGATAAGGTGATGCAATTCTATGGTTATCATCATACTTAGCAAGCAATTTACGGAAAGCACCATGAATAAAATGTGAACCACCATCAGTAATCAATAATCTAGGGACTTCAAATCTCAGGAAAATAACTTCTTTAAGCATTTTAATAGAAGTGTTATGATCAACACTACTAGTTGGAATAGCTTCTACCCACTTAGTAACGTAATCAACAACAACTAAAATATGTGTATACCCATTGGAGGATGGAAAAGGTCCCATATAATCAAATCCCCAAACATCAAATGGTTCAATAACAAGTGAATAATTCATAGGCATTTCCTGACGTCTACTAATATCACCAATTCTTTGACATCCATCACAAGATAAGACAAACCTACGAGCATCTTTGAAAAGAGTAAGCCAATAAAAACCAGATTGTAATACCTTGTGTGCAGTTCTATCTCCAGCATGGTGTCCTCCATAGGCCTCGGAGTGAAACTTGCGTAGGTCTGTTCCTGTTCATGCTCAGGTACACAATATCTAATAACACCATCTACTCCATCTTTATAAATGTGTGGGTCATCCCAAAAGTAATGTCTTAAATCATAGAAAACCTTTTTCTTTTGCTGGTATGTGAAACTAGGTGGTATAAATTTAGCAACAATATAATTAGAATAATCAGCATCGCATGGAGTACTACGAGAAGTATTTATGATAGCTAATAGTTCATCAGGAAAGTTATCATAAATAGGTAGTGGGTCATCAAGAACATTTTCTAACCTAGACAAGTTATCTGCTACGGGGTTCTCAGCTCCCTTTCTATCAATAATATGTAAATCAAATTCTTGTGGCAGAAGAACCCATCTAATAAGTCTAGGTTTAGCATCTTTCTTTTCCATTAGATATTTAATAGCAGCATGATCAGTGTGAACAGTTACCTTGGGATCGACAATATAAGATCTGAACTTATCACAAGCAAACACAACCGCTAAAAATTCCTTTTCACTAGTAGCATAATTTCTTTGAGCACTGTCTAGAGTTTTACTAGCATAACAGATAACATTTAATTTCTTATCAACTCTTTGTCCTACAATAGAACCAACAGCATAATCATTAGCATCACACATAATTTCAAAGGGTACGTTCCAATCAGCTGGTTGAACAATAGGTGCAGAAATTAAGGCTTTATTAAGAATTTCAAATGCTTCTAGACAATCATCATAAAAAACAAACGGAATGTCTTTTTGCAAAATATTAGTGAGAGGCCTAGAAATTTTAGGGAATTCTTTAATAAATCTCCTATAGAAACCAGGATGACCAAGGAAACTTCTTATACCTTTGATATCTTTAGGACACATAATTTTTTCAATAGCATCAACTTTAGCTCTATCCACTTCAATATCTCTTTCGAAGATTTTATGCCCAAGACAATACATTCATTAACCATAAAGTGGCACTTCTCCCAATTCAAGACAAGATTAGTTTCTTCACATCTGTGCAAAACTCGATCAAGGTTGCTTAAGCAATCATCAAAAGAAGTTATGTAAACGGAGAAATCATCCATGAAAACCTCAACAATCTTTTCACAAAAGTCAGAGAATATAGTAGTCATACATCTTTGAAAAGTAGCAGGTGCATTGCATAAACCAAAAGGCATACGTCTATAAGCAAAGGTATCAAAAGGGCAGGTAAAAGTAGTTTTTTCTTGATCCTCTTGTGACACAGTGAAAGGATCAAGAAGAGGGGTCTAGAGGGGGGTGATTAGACCCTCAAAAAGTAAAAGTGGAAATTTTTAAGTTCTTCAAGTTGAGGTGGAGTTTTAGCACAAGTTTAAGCATTCACAATACATTTCAAGAAAGCATGACAAGAGTATGAGCAGCTGAAAGAGTAAAGCATGCTAATTGCAAGAAAGTAAGGGGATGGGATTGGAGTGTGAAAACGCAATGGAGACACGGAGATTTTTGGCATGGTTCCGATAGGTGGTACAATCGTACATCCACGTTGATGCGGAATTCAACCCACAATGGGTAACGGTTGTGCGAGTCCACGGGGGGCTCCACCCATGAAGGGTCCACGAAGAAGCAACCTTGTCTATCCCACCATGGCCATCACCCACGAATGACTTGCCTAACTCGGGTAGATCTCCACGAAGTAGCCGATCTCCTTGCCCTTACAAACTTCTCGGTTCAACTCCACAATCTTGTCGGAGGCTCCCAAGCGACACCTAACCAATCTAGGAGACGCCACTCTCCAAAAGGTAATAGATGTTGTGTTGATGATGAACTCCTTGCTCTTGTGCTTCAATGATAGTCTCCCCAAGATTCAACTCCCTCTCACAGATTTGGATATGGTGGAAAGATGATTTGAGTGGAAAGCAAATTGGGGAAGGCTAGAAATCAAGAATCTTGTGGTAGGTGTCGGTGTCAAAACCGGCGGATCTCGGGTAGGGGGTCCCGGACTGTGCATCTAGGCGGATGGTAACAGGAGACGAGGGACACGATGTTTTTACCTGTGTTGGGCCCTCTCGATGGAGGTAAAACCCCACGCCCCGCTTGATTAATATTGATGATATGGGTAGTACAAGAGTGGATCTACCACGAGATCAAGGAGGCTAAACCCTAGAAGCTAGCCTATGGTATGATTGTTGTAATGTATGTTGTCCTACAGACTAAAGCCCTCCGGTTTATATAGACACCGAGAGGGCTAGGGTTACACAGAGTCGGTTACAATGGTAGGAGATATACATATCCAGATCGCCAAGCTTGCCTTCCACGCCAAGGAAAGTCCCATCCGACACGGGCCGAGTCTTCAATCTTGTATCTTCGTAGTCTTGGAGTCCGACGGATAATGATAGTCCGCTGTCCAGACACCCCTAGTCCAGACTCCTCAAGAGCCTCTCTAACCAGGCTTCAATGACGATAAGTCCAGCGCATTTATAGTCTTCGGCGTTGCAAGGCGGGTTCTCCCTTCAAATTCCATGTATCTGCAGAACAATGTCCGGCTTCATCTTGAATACTGTGTTCCTCGGCTTTTGCATCGCACGAATGCGAAAAGCCAGGGTGTCTTTTATGTTTCACCCCCTAGTTGTGCGAGTCGTCCGCCTACAAAAGAGGCAAGAATCTAGATCCAAACCATACCGTATTCCTCCTGCGAATACTCCATCGAAGCGCCTTTGACCTAAAAATCCATTCCATCATGGATCATCGACGCGGCTCTTCTTCACGCACTCCCAGCCCACCGCCGGGGAATTGGAGGAGGTGCTCTGTTCGCACAATGAGCTAGTGAAGCTCCAAACGGGGGGATTTCTCCCTCTGGCCTTCATGGTCCTAGTCCGGGCCGGACTGGTTACTTATCAAGGTGGGAGGCAAGCGGAGGATACCCCAAGCCCCAATAAGGGGGAGCGAGTATGCTTCGTCCCCTATCCGTAAGGGGACTCTGATTCCCAATACATCCGCTCCTCCGCTGGCCTCGAGTTCTACTTGACTCCAGCTCCACCACCTCACGCCCGCCTCATCCCGCATATCGCGGCTACGAGCTCTTTGTGAGCTATTCTCGGCATTGAGCCCCATTTTGCATTGTGGAAGAGGTTGTTCTCATTGCACCCTGTTCTCACGAGGGGTCTATATATCAAGTGGGCGGCACCAAATATGGCGATTGCCGGACCGGATACCCATCCGCGCCCCAAGAAGGCGTCCAAGACCGGCCTTCAGAGTGGTTTTATATAGGAGACGCCCGCTGCGGACCCATCCGGATCGGCCTCCCGAGTTTAGTGCTGCTCCTTTGAAGAACGCCACCGGGCGCCCACGGAGCCCCGATTGGAGGAAGACAAGAGCGCCCATTACTTGATGGGCGAATAAGATTAATGGCCCATTCGCTTGACCATGATCGGAGTCATGGCGACATGCATCAAGCGGGGGGTACAGCCGTTGCAATACAGAGGCCACCCCATGTGGGATTTCAACGGGGAAGACGATGCCACCCGTCATGGCCACAAAGGGCCGGATTCGACCGAGGATCTCGTGGAGATCCCTGCCCACTGTATAAGGGGAGAAGGAGGACTTCTTCAACTAACCCTTTGAATGGGTTTTCCATGATCAACCCTAGAGGATGGGTAAGGAACACCTTTAAGGGCTCAACCCATGCTTTTGAAGTTTAAGCTTCTTACATTATGTCTTCGGCGCAGATCTACGCCGATCGTGGAGGACATGGTGAGTCCTGCTCGCAACCCGAGGATCCAGAAGATCCTTGATCCGCCTCCAAGAGGACCGGACATCGAGGTGGAGCTGATCGACGGGTGTTTCACCAGCTCAAGATAGACAATGCTTTGGTTGCCTTTTACGGCGGATTACCCGGACTCGTGTCCGCTTCCTGTGACCGCGATCAAGTCGGACACCATTATCTCTTCCCCGCCCATTTCTAACCTTCGCGAATGATGGTATTTTGTAGGAAGAACCTTTACGGCAGAAGTCGAGCTCACGCGGCGGCCGACCAACAGAGGTCACTTTGGACCAAAGAAGCGGAAAGGAGGATGGTGCGGATGTAAACGCCGCAAAGGTATAGCTCAGATTTGAATTTTCAGAGCGACGCTCCTAGGAAACGCCTAAGTGCTCATGATCTTGTAGGAGAAAAGGCCACGGATCAAGGGCGCAGGTTGCCGATCCAACCTACACCGCCAGCTCAGCGCCCTGCCCGAGGGGGAGGCAAGCGCAAGACGCGGGCCGGATCCTTCTCCAATGGAGGACACCGGATGATCGCTGGCCCGAGGTGGAGAGCGCCATGAACCATAGGCGCCGCCAGACAAGATTTCGTGAAGCGTGCTTTTCCCCGAGGCATTGGATGCCTTTAACGTTAGGACGCAGATCTCCGTGCCGCTCAAGATGGTTTTACCAGAGCCACGGAGCAGTATGTGAAAGACATACGGGTAAGGGAATTCTAATGTTTGTATATACCAGTAGCCCCCGAGACTTAAAGTAGTTAGGATAACTGATTTAAGGATCATTTGAAAACATAGGCTCTTACCGAGAAGAATGCCCAGCTGTCTCGGGAGCTGCAAGATTGCAAGGCCCAACTTGAGGCCGCACTTGCTGCCGCAGGAGGAGACGCAGATACCCCTCATGGTAACACATTTTTATTAATTAATATAAGCGCTGTGCGGCGTGCGCGCAAGTCTAATAATGACATTGCAGGTGCCGCCGGACAAGATCCGGACAGGCAAGCATTGCTGCGCCAGCTAAGGGCCAGCGAGAGTGTGCTGAATAGGGTTCAACAAGAAAGGAACAAGCTCCAGGATGCCAACGCCAAGCTCGGAGAAGAGCTGAAAGGCACTCGTGCCGAGCTGTCCGACTCCGTTAAGGAGAATCAGCGGCTTCGTCGCGGCATTTATAGTAAGTGCCTGAGCGGACTCTTTTGAAAAGAAGAGTTCAGCGAGGAAGTATATTGACATGATATGTCTTGTAGGTATACTCACAGGTCGTCCTGCAGAGGAGATGCCCATATCAACGGGTGATCAACTTCCCGAACTGTTGTAGCTGCTCGAACGAAGTTCGGCAGCAATGAGCGGCGCCGTCGGGCTTTATGGCCAGCCCTCTCCCTACCCGAGGGCCTTTGGGAGCTTGCAGAGAAGTTTGGAGTGCGGCAGCGCCTGCTTGTGGAAGATTTCGCTTGCATCAAGGTGCCAGGAGGCTTGGGCCATGGTGAAGACGCGGTATAAGAAGGCGGATCCCAACCACATGGCCAAGTTGGACCGGTGGGGCCCGAAGGGAAGGAGATCCTCGTGAGTTTAGTATACAGCCAAGTAGAGTTGGCTGCTAAGTTTTCCTAACGGACTGTAAGTTAGACAGCCTGTTAGACGGGATTGAGGAGGAATACAATCAATAAATTTGACAATGTATGTTTTCCTTTAAAGTGACATGTGAAATGCCTTCTAGCGGATTGTAGATCGCTTGTCTTTGCCGACCTTTTCGCTTCAACCTCGACCCTAGAACCGAGTGTGTCCGAATACCTTTTGGTTAAGAGACAACCGTGGTATGCATGGAGACCAAAGCGAGGGGTCATTAGTGCTTTATCGCATAAGTGCCCAACTAGTTATGTTATATTACATGGTTAGTAAGAAACATCTTCCAGGAGAATAGTTCCGTTAAGGGTTCCTTTTTTGGGAGGCATGCCCTAAAGTGCATGTCCGAACTGCAAAGAAAGCAAAGAAACATCCGGGGCAGATATATAAATAGGTAAAAGTCATCTTTAAGTCACCGAATCGAATATTCCCTTAAGAACGCTTAGCTTTGGCTTCACCTACCGAGGTACACATCCGGCCGACCGGCAAGAATAATCGCAGAGGTGCTCCTTTACCTCCTAGCCAAACAATCGGGAACGAGGGGTAAGCACAGAGCTAGACAACCCAGCTTGGCCAAAACTTAAGTCATATCGATGCATATAATGGCGAGTAAAAGGTACATGTGGAAGCTTGACACATGTGCCGGGTATGAAACCTGTAATTGAGCTTCGTAAAAGAAGCCCCCAGAATAATGAGTGCGGATGGCACATCATGCGATGCAAAAATGCAAAATAGGCCCGTAAGGGCTTTTTAAATAAAAAGGCATAAAAGAGAAACAAAAGACAGCCAAGTGTAAAAGTTTGACGGGGAAGGGGACGAACTCTTAGTCGGCGCTAGGCATAGAATCGCTTGAGGCGGGCTGCGCTCCATGGGTTCGCTCGAGTCGGTTATCCGACGATTTCAGAGACGGTATGCCCCGCCACAGACTTGATCGACAATGAAGGGGCCCTCCCATTTGGGCTTGAGCTTGTCCTTTTCTTGTCCGCAGCGAGAACTAGTTCACCAACGTTGTAAGTCTTGGCCCGCATTCTCCGCTTTGATATCTTCGCCTGCTGCCGATAAAATGCGGAACGAGCCTTCGCGACGCCACGCTCTTCCTCCAATGTGTCCAGCTGTCCCGCCGATCAAGCTCGGCCTCTCTTTCTCATACATGCGCACTGAGGTGAGTCATGAATAATGTCACAGGCAAGACCGCCTCAGCGCCAGATACCATAAAAATGGTGTGAATCCGGTAGTACGGTTAGGCGTTGTCCGCAGCCCCCAGAGTACGGAGTCGAGCTCCTCGACCCATTGTGTGTTGGATTTAGTAAGTGACCTCACTAGTCTGGGTCTAATGCCGCTCATTATTAGACCATTTGCTCGTTCCACTTGACCGTTGGTTTGAGGGTGATAAACTGAAGCGTGGTCGAGCTTGATGCCCATATTTTTGCACCATGAATTAACCTCGTCGGCTATGAAGTTCATGCCGTTGTCGGTGATGATGCTGTGGGGGACTCCGTAATGGTGTACTACCCCTGATATAAAGTCTATCACTGGTCCGGACTCTACCGTTTTGACCGGTTTGGCCTCTATCCATTTGGTGAATTTATCCACCATGACCAATAGGTACCTTTGCTTGTGGGTTCCCTTTAAGGGGTCCAACCATGTTAAGCCCCTGCATCGCGAACGGCCCGGTAATGGGTATGGTTTTGAGGGCGCGGTGGCATATGGCTCGATTAGCAAAGAGTCGACAACCAACGATCGCCGACTAAGTCCTGCTGCTCCGCCCGGCCGCCGGCCAATAAAACTCCTGACGGAATGCCTTTCCTACAAGGGCCCGGCTGCTGCGTGGTGTCCGCCTAGTTCGGCATGAATTTCAGCCAGAGGTTTCGCCTTCCTCTTCAAGATACACCTCAAGGACTCCGTTGTACTTTTCTTATAAAGTTCTCCTCATGGACTTTGTAGGCTTTCGATCACGGACTATGCAATGGGCCTCGCTTTTGGTCTTCGGAAGTTCCCGCCAGGTAAGTAGGCTAGAAAGGTTACGCCACGCGCGACATCGCATTATGACGTAATGAAGGTGTTATGTCATCTCGCTGAATCACCGATTGGTGCGGTTTTTTCCGGTTTGTCACTACCGGCTCCTCTTCCCATAGTACGGATGGCTTGAAGAGCCGCTCCAGAAGATATTTGAGGACAAGATCACGTTGCACCGATGCGTACAAGACGCCGCCGCTTGGTTATTATCTCGGCTATGTGATGGAATTCAAGTCCTTCAAACCGAAATGACATTTTAGGACAGCGCTGTAATATGCTGCCATTTTCGATCCTTGGCGCCAAAGTCTCGCTTATTTGGGATATTGCAAGGTTTGAATCCCCACGCACCTCTAGGCGTTGAATGCCCATGGAGACCGCCATCCGGAGACTATGTAACAGGCCTCATATTCGGCTGCATTGTTGGAGTCCGTACATTATTTGAAGTACATATCGATCAGATTCCGGTTGGGGACGCTAATACGACGCCAGCCCCCGCTCGCCAACATTTTGGAGCCACGAAATGCATAGTCCGGTTGAGTATGCGCCGCATTTTAGGGAGTTCGCCGTCCATTCGCGCACGAAGTCAGCTAAAACTTGTGACTTTATAGCTCGACGAGGTTTGTAAGTTATGTCGAATGGTAAGAGCTCAATGGCCCATTTTGCAATCTTGCCCATTGCGTCGCGGTTATTTATAATGTCATTGAGTGGTACTTCAGAGGCCACTGTTATCGAACACTCTTGAAAGTAGTGCCGGAGTTTCCGGGACGCCATGAACATCGCATATGCTATCTTCTGATAGTGCGGGTAACGGGATTTGCAGGGGGTTAATACAAAGGATACATAATACACTCGGTTTTTGAAGAGGGAATTTATGCCCTTCGCTCTCGCTCGACGACGAGTACCGCCATAACTTGATGTGTTGCGCGATGTATAACAACATTGGTTCGCCCAGATTGGGCGCCGCCAGACCGGATTGGTTGCCAATATGGCCTTTATTTCTTCGAGTTCAAAGGTGGCAGATCCGCCCACTCAAGTGTTCGGCATACCGAGGAGGTGATAAAGGGCAACGCCTTTTCTCCTAGACGGAGATAAAGCGCTTAGAGCTGCGACGCATCCCGTTAATTTTTGTATTTGTTTGAGGTCTTTTGAATATCCAATTGTGACAGAGCTCGATTTTAGCCGGTTTGCTTCGATTCCTCTACCGGATACAATGAAGCCCAGCAGCTTTTCCGCCGGTACGCCAAAAACGCATTTTTCCGGATTCATTTTGATGTCATATGCTCCGAGGTTGTCGAATGTGAGCCTCAAATCGCCTACTAGAGTTTCGACGAGTTTTGTTTTGACGACCACGCCGCTCACGTATGCCTCGATCGTTTTACCGATCTGGGTGGCTGACATGTTTGGACTGCGCCGATATGTTGCGCCGGCGTTTTTAAGTCCGAAGGGCATCGTGTTGAAGCGTAATGGTCCGTAAGGTGATGAATGCCGTGGCGCTTGGCCTGCTTCGCCATCTTGATTTGATGGTAGCTAGAGTATGCGCCGAGGAAACACAACGAATCGTGTTTCGCGGTAGCATCGATAATTTGGTCGATGCGGGGAGAGGAAGGATCCTTTGGGCAAGCCTTATTGAGGTCTTTAAAATCGGCTACGCAGGCACCGTAACTTGTCCTTCTTGGTACCATTACCAGATTTGCTAGCCAGTCCGGATGTTTGATATCTCCGATGAATCCGCCCAATAGTTTGGCTAGCTCTTCTCCCATTGCCTGCCTTTTGGGTTCGGAAAATTGTCAAGAGCCTGCTTGATCGGCTTAAATCCTTTAGGATGTTTAGGCTGTGTTCGCCAACTCATGGGATTCCGGCATATCCGGAAGGATGCCAGCGAAGACGTCCCAATTTTCCCGGGAATTCAACGAAAGCGGCGCCTACTGGGTTCAATTGTGCCCCAATGGAGGCCGTTTTGTTGGGTCCGCTGGATGGACCTCGAATTTTGTTATTTCATCCGCTGGTTTGAAGGAGGTGGACTTGGATCTTTATCGAGTATCACATCATCCCTGTTCACCGTGGAGCGCAGCTGTGGTGAGTTCTTCGCCGCTAAGGCTTTGATAGTGCCTTGAGGGCTAGTGCGGCTGTCTTGTTTTCGGCGCTGGAGTGCTATGTCCGGATCACTAACGAGAGTGATTATTCGCTGGGCCTGCATTTTGAGCTTCATGTACCCGTAGTGAGGTAACGCTGAAAATTGTGAATGCCTCTCGCCCTAATATGGCGCGATATCCGCTGCTAAACGGGCCACTTGGAACGTGACTTCTTCGATCTGTAATTGTCCGGAGAGCCAACACCACATCGAGTGTGATTTTTCCGTGCAGCGCTTCCCGGCTAGGGATTATACCTCTAAAGGTTGTGCCGCTTCGCTCAATACGGCTCCAATCGATTTCCATTTTTGCAGAGTTTCCTCAGAATGAGGTTTAGTCCGCCGCCATCCATGAGGACTTTTGTCACCGAAAGTCGCCCACTATGGGACTAAGTACCAAAGGTACCGGTGCTCGCTGTTCGAATTTAGGCTCGTCGCCGGGCGTTGAAGGTAATAGCTGTGTCGCCCATGGATTTGTTGCTACTTGGTAGACTTCGCGAAGTTCATGGATTGTTCGCCGCATATTGTTTGATGCGAAGGTCTCAAGACTGCTGATACCGCATTAGTATTTGTTGGAGTGGTTTCGGAGCTAGAAGCCTCGCCACTTTTGGCCACCGCCGCAATATCCAACATGCTCAAGGCTATGTGTTGGGACGGCTCCTTCCGCATTATGAAGCTTATAGGGTCCATCGAGCCATCCCTCAAGCACGGTTCCGCTTCCTTATTGGGTTTTTGTTTTTCGCTTTTGCATCCGGGGCCCGAGTGTAAGGCGCCTTTTGTCATGGATCGGGTTTAAATGGATTATCCCAAAATTGATTTTCGGTTTTCCGGAAACTTCCATCGCACAAGACTTTCATACTATGGATGCCGATCGGTGAAGCGCGTAATTCGCAATGATCAATGGCGCTTAGTATTCCCTTGTCCGTGCGCTATTGCGTAAGATTGAGATTGCATTTTCTCTCGGCAGTCCTTTATCCCGCCCATAACTGTGGAGGAATCGCCCAAGAGTGATGTACTGCTTCAATGGGATCTTGCCGATTAGAGATAGATCGATATGTCCGGGCGGGTGGTGGACTAAAATCCGGATCCCCGCCCATCTTGGGGCTCAAAGGCCGAGGGTTTCCAATTTGAAGCGTGGTTTGCTGGACACAATCCAATGAGTCCGAGCGATGCATGATTTTAAGTTCAATGCTCGATCAAGTCCGCCCCTCCGCTGGAATACGGCATGGAGGGTTCGGGAATCCGGACATGAATAGTTTTCAATACAGCAAAGAGTTGCCAGATGTTCTCTACCACCGCGACGGTGGGTGGCCCGGGAGAGTTAATCTCTCTCGATTGGTTTTAAGCCCAATCTGGTTGTAGTCCGTAGCGACTCCTGGGGCGGCGATGCGATCCAAGAGCTCGCTAATGATGAGAGCTCTATTGATCCAACTGCTCGGCAGCTTTAGGGCTGACGCGAAGATTGCTTCGACGACTTGAGAAGTCATTGTCGAGCGGCGGCCGGACAAAGCGGTCATAAGAAACCACCAAGCCGATAGTTTGGCCGGCGGCCAAGGCCCTTCGGCGAAAAACACCGCCTTTGAAGACGGTGGAGGCATCCACTCTATTGGTGATGACACGAGGAACTCTCAATGAAAGCACCAATGTCGGTGTCAAACCGCGGATCTCGGTAGGGGGTCCTGATCGTGCGCCTAGGCGGATGGTAACAGGAGACGAGGGACACGATGTTTTTACCTGTGTTCGGGCCCTCTCGATGGAGGTAAAACCCCACGCCCCGCTTGATTAATATTGATGATATGGGTAGTACAAGAGTGGATCTACCACGAGATCAAGGAGGCTAAACCCTAGAAGCTAGCCTATGGTATGATTGTTGTAATGTACGTTGTCCTACGGACTAAAGCCCTCCGGTTTATATAGACACCGGAGAGGGCTAGGGTTACACAGAGTTGGTTACAATGGTAGGAGATCTACATATCCGTATCGCCAAGCTTGCCTTCCACGCCAAGGAAAGTCCCATCCGGACACGGGCCGGAGTCTTCAATCTTGTATCTTCGTAGTCTTGGAGTTCGGCGGATAATGATAGTCCGGCTGTCCGGACACCCCCTAGTCAAGGACTCCCTCAGTAGGATTGGAATATCTTCATCTCAACACATGAGTAGGTGGTTCTCTCTCAGAAAATGTAAGCTGGAAGTGTAGGCACGTTCTGATGGCTCTCTCACATATGGAGAAGGGGGTGGAGGGGTATATATAGCCTCCACACAAAATCCAATCGTTACACACATTTGACCCAACTCTGTCGGACCAAATAGAAGAACTCGATGAGACCATTTTGGTTCAAAATGTGAACGTTCGGAATCTCGGTGGGACTGACTGGAACAACTCGGTGGGACCGATGTGCTAGGGCTTAGGAAAAACATCAGCTCAGTGGCATTGATTGCATCAACTCGGTTAGAACGAAGTGAAGCAACAAGGCAACAAAGAGAATGTCAAGCAAACTCGGTGGGACCGATTGCACATTTCGGTGAGACCGAAACAATGCAACAAGCAACAGAGAGTTTGCAAAGCCATCTTGGTGAGACCGAGATCCGTATCGTTGTGGCCGAAGTGTTTAGGGTTTCTGGCAGTTCTATGTCAAATGAACTCGGGTGGCGCCCGATAGAATATTTTGGTGGGGCCGAGTTTGACTTTGGGTTTTGTACATATTTGGAATGAGAAATTGGTTGAGGGCTTTGGAGCAATATCACTAAGCATTTGAGCAAATAGACCATTAAGCAACACCTCATCCCCTTTTAATAGTATTGACTTTCCTATGGACTCAATGTGATCTTGGATCACTAATATATAAATGAAGAGTCCTGAGCTTTTGCCAATGTGTGTCCTTAGCATTCTGAAGGGGTTCCACATCCTCTTGTCCTTTCCACGCCATTGTTGAACTTGTCTGAAATACACTAGATAAACCATTAGTCAAACAAGAGATATATTTACATAAATTACCAAAATCACCCCGGGAGCACTTGTGCTTTCAATCTCCCCCTTTTTGGTAATTGATGACAACATACATCAAAGCTTTAAATTAAATATATACCGAGTAATGGGTAAAGCTTTGGAAAGACATGTAACATACATAAGCTCCCCCTACATGTATGCAATCGTGTGAAGGTAGAATATACGAACATGTGAATGCATAAACATGATAGAGCAGGCAAAGAGTTACATGTATCTTGGCTATATGCACCAGAGCGAATGATGTGGTAAAGGAGTGTACCTCCATGTTTATGAATCCCTCTTGCAAACAATATGTACATCAGCAAGAATCATGCACATGAGTGTAATGCATATACTTACCTTGTGATCTTGAGATGACTTTGGAAGGAGTGGACTTGAGAAAACAGGGTTAGATAACACAAAAACACTCCTAATAAAGCTATTTCAGAAAACCACAAAGATACCAAGACTGGGATGACATGTAATGGGTGAGTACTTAGTACTTCCTTTAGATATATACATGTCCCCAATGATTTAAAGATGTGCAATGAATTCCAAAGATTTTTCTCCCCTTAAACTTGGACTCTTTTCTCCCCCTGAATCTGATATTGGATAATGGGAGAAGGTAGGGTAGGGTGAGATAAAATCAGAGCACAAAATAGGGTAATGTCAACTAAAATCAGAGCAACAAGAATTTTCAATAGCAATAGCTAAGATCAAACATATTGACATGTCTTTCCCCTCTAAAAGACATGTGACTTCTCTCCTCTTTGTTTACAAGCATCTGTAGAAGATCTTAGATGTGCTCATAAGATAAACTGTGATGTGCTCTCTCTCTCTCCCTCTCTGACATCAATTTCCAAGAAGGGTACTTCTGGAGAATGAGTCAAGTAGGTGTTGTCCTTGAGAGTCACTACAAAGCAGTAGGTAGTCTGAGATGCTGATGGAGGATAGAATCATTGAGTGGAGCTGAAGGAAATAGACAATAAGAAATGGCCAAAAAAAATTCTCAGAGTTGAAATCGTTGATGCCGATTGTTTTTTGTCGGTGACACCGAGATACCAGAGTCACAGACAGTCCCGGTCGGTGGGACCGAATAAGTCCATGTCAATTGTACCGATGAACTATTCACAAGAAGACCTTGTGTTTCGGTCGAGCCGATGGGTTTGGATCAGAGGGATCGAGTTCAACACAGATTAAAGATTTTTTCAACTCAGCTCACTTGGCAAATGAAATCTCACAAGGATTTGCAAGGAATTAACAAAAGGATTTGCAATGAATTGACAATAGTATCACAAAAGAAAAGCAGAAAAGATATATAGATGAAGTTTTTTTTGTTTTAGAGGGAGACAAAATAACAAGGAACATATGCAAGAACAGAAAGTAAAAGAGCAAAGGAACACTAGAGAACTTCATCTAGAAGGGGTCGGCAACAAAGTCACCTATGTTAGAGTATATTGACTTAGGAGTCAAGTGAGACCACTTGATCATAGGTCATACTCATCATTTAAGCTCAAAATGGGGTTGCCATTTTTCGTTTAAGCATTTTGATGTATTCACATCTTGTTGAGTTGCTTTGACTCATGACTTGGGGCAAAGCTTCTCTAAGATGGAATGACATACCATAGGTGGTGTGTTCATCTCACTAGTATGCGTCGGTGCTATACAAACGGTTTTTAACCCCTTTCCGCGACGACATTGGGAACCGTCGCCTAGTGAGTGACGGTGATAGGAGGTCCTTCCCACACGGCCCAGAAACCATCAGGGATAGGAGCCTTGATGCATACAGTTGTCCCTATATAACCGTTTCTGATATCTCGAATATCCTGAATGCTTCATCCTTGCTACTCGTTTGTGCTCGCATTGCCATCGCAGTCAGAGTTTTGTGGTTTTACCTAAATCCAGGCAGATTCCAGGCACGAGAGTTTTCCAGGCACATGAGTTTTACGATGCCTGGCACATAACAAACAGTTCATGATTATAAACCGTGTACGATAGGTAGACAATCACACACATTTAGTTTTCCCGCACCGTATGCGATAGTGTCTGACATCACACACACTTTGCAAATGGCAACTGTGTGCATTGTTACACACGTTTCCTCTCCGTGAACCTTGTCGTATTATGATGTATATCGCACACGCTGTGCTTTATTAACCATGTGCGCCGTAATGACCTGCACACCGTAATTTCGCCCTAATTTAATTGCTGCTATTTAAAATTGTACCTAATTTAAACTTGAAAGTAGTCTTTAGCTTTATTCATATCCATTAGGTTCAAACAACCAATGCATTATTCGATTCACAGGTACATATGTTTAAGAATTACATAAGCACCAAATAAAGAATGATGAACCAGGGTTCTATACTTGTATTATTACAGATGGTAAAGAAAGAGGCGACAGACATTCCAGTTGCTGAACAAGGTGAAGCGGAATGGACCTATTGTGCTCTCCTGGATGCAGAAGGCACACAGGACTCTAGTCCAACCCCTTGTGATGGCCGGCTGCCAATCATGTAGTTTGAGAGGTAATCTTGAGTAAACTGCTTCAGGATCCACTGCAAAGGAAAAAAGATTCAGACATTGTCATCTAACACAACTCATTACGGGCAGTAAAAAGAAGGCTACATGGTTCTTACTTACCATCCTGCAGTTCACTGTTGTCTTGCATAAAGTGTAAACAAATAGTTTGATTGACGTCTTTGGACCCATTTTAATAACAATCTTTATCAGTTTCCTCACTTGATGCTGGTTCACAAATATCTCAATGCCCCAGAAAGGGTCGAAGTGTGGAACTTTGGCAATGATATATGTACCTAAAAGCACCAAGTTAATATTAGAAGCTAAACAACAATTGAAAAATGATGTAGTACAACACTCCCTAAATCCCATTATATAAGATTTTATTACATATATATCTAGACATCATTAGAACATTGAGGTAACACTCTTCCTTGCTGCTATGTAGCCTGGGATTGCATATTTAGTCATTCAGTACAATGTATGTTGCTATGTAGCCTCAGATATATTAAATATGGCCCTAGTTAACCTACTGATAAATGGGTTACAGATATATTTAGTGAAATATCTGATTGGACAATCAATCCCTTATCAGCCCCATGCTATATGGTACCAGCTACCGATATCCTGAACAGTGAGTACATATAAGCAATGCAATGAAAATAACCTTGATGGAAAACAACACTGTTCTCAATATTGTCCTGCATGAGTACATATAAAGGCATGTTAAGAACAACAGGCAAAACATCAACCAAATATATCCATGGTAGACAACATAATCTACCAATGATAGCTTCAGTGTGCAGGCTTAAGCATGCAAGTTAAGCAAAATAAGAAGTGGAAAGGTGTGTTAACTGCATCAGGCATAACATTTAAAAACAAGAAAATAGTCATTCAAACTGGTATTGTGCAGGTCCAAAGTACACTAGTTATTGTTCAAAAAAAAATGAAAAGGCATGTTAACTGCAATATCCTTAACAACAACCAAATATCGTAATTCATAGTGGTATTGTTGAAATCATATCGATGAAACTGAATCGCACAAAGAAATAGTTGCACATATAGAGTATCACATTGTGAAGAACTGAAATAGACAAGTCATAAGGCCATCTCTAGCCGATCCTTTAGAAGTTAAAGGACTAAAACCCTTAGTGGATATATATATATGGGACAATTGCATTTTTACCCCTAGTTGGTTCCTACCCACGGGTTTTGCCCTTACTTTTAGAGCTTGAAACTGAGCAAGCTTGAAAAGTAAGGGCAAAACCTGTGGGTAGGAACCAACTAGGGGCAAAAATGCAATTGGCCCTATATATATATACTCCAGCAATTTTTGGCCTTTTCTAGTCGATCCCCTAAACTTAACATTGTAAGCTTCAATTTGATGAAGTTCAAAGCAGGTTCAACCAAAAGTAGCATGCATTCAAACATAAACATAGATAGTTTTGCATAACCGAACATAAAAAATAAATTTAAACTAAGCTAAACTACTTTCGATCAAAGTAGAGGTCGAGCCAATCCTTCCTCGTCATGTAAGGTGTGCTGCGAGCCGGGTTCGGGCCGGTGCCATCGTCGGGGTCGTTGGGTAAGGCACTCCTCCACTCGTCAATGTCGATCTCCTCGTCCTCGGGGCCCACCTCGATGCCCTCCGCGCCATCACTGCCGCCGCCGCCTTCGACCTCATCATTGGAGGAGAGCGTGATAACCTCGCTGCCCTCCGCACCGTCGTCCTCGCCGCCTTCGACCTCGTCATCAGAGGAGAGCGTGATAACCTCGCCGCCCTCCACGCCATCGTCCTCACCGCCTTCGACCTCGTCATCAGAGGAGAGCGCGATAACCTTGCCGGCAAAGATCGCCCGCTCCACCTCCACGAGCTTAGGATGCTACCGGCGGAGCTCTTGCATGTAGGCCTCATCGGCGTCCTCGGCCTCGAGGCGCTCCCAGGCCTCGCAGTCCTCCCGTGCCATAGCCGAGCTCACCACCCTGGCTCCGGCGGAACGAGGTCGACCGGACATGTGCCAAAGGGGAAACTGAGCCTAGCCGCCGCGTCGTGGTAGCGGACCTGCCAGCGGTCGAACTCCATGGCCGCGAGCTCAGCCGTGTGGAAGCTACCGAGCCACCGGCAGGTGTGGGTCTCCCGTTCTATAATCTCGGTGACCCACATCCCCACCGCTGCTACCGGACCCCGAGGTAGGACCTCGTCGGCTGCCAGGTCCGAGGAGGATGGGGAAGTCCACGAACCGGCGTAAGGGGTGCGGCGGCGGGCGGATTTGGGGATCGGCAACGTCAGATTGAGCCCGCGTAGGACGACGGGGACACCTCGGCGGCCACCTTACCGGTGTCGGGCAAAAAGGCCGCGATAAACCTGTTTTTGGCCATTGGCTCCTCGAGCTCCGCGGCACACAGGCAGAGGTTGAGGATGGAGGCACCGACGATGGCGGCGACCTACCAATGGTTTCGAGGGTTGTGTGTGTCTATGTGGGAGGAGGTTTTGGGGAGTGTGTGGTGTGTGTGGAGGGGGGGGGGGCAAGGTGGTGTTTGAGGAAATACTGCGGCAACTGAAAATTTTACTAGGTGGGAGTAAAAAGGCGGGGCTACATAAAATTTGGATCAAGGGCGAGCAAATATTTTAGAGATAGCGAGGGATGCAGAGGCGGGAGTAAAATGCCGGGGCTACTAAAAATTTGAATCAAGGGACTGAAGCAGAGGGAGTAATGCATACATCGCACACGGTCCGCACATACTAATCGTGTGCTATCAAACATTAAAACCTTCCAGGCAGTAGATATTTTCGAGATTACGAGGCAGTAATATTTTCGAGATTGCGAGGGATGCAGAGGCGGGAGTATTTGGGGAGCGAGCTAGTGTGCTTGACATGCCGGTTGTGGACTGTAGCCGACGAACCTTCTCGCGTAAGCCATATGTGTACTATTGTAGGATCGGAAGTATGTCTAGAGGGGGGGTGATTAGACTACTTGACAACTTAAAAATTTTGCCTTTTGATTGGAGTAGTTTCTTAGCAAGTTCACAATGATAACCAAGTCAAGTATCACCCTACACATGCAATTCTAGAGTTATGGCAGCGAAAGTAAATTGCACGATAGTAAATGAGAGGAGGAGAAGAGCAAACGAATGGAGACACGGAGATTTTTTCTCGTGGTTCCGATAGGTGGTGCTATCGCCAATCCACGCTGATGGAGACTTCAACCCACGGAGGGTAACGGCCGCATGAGTCCACGGAGGGCTCCACCCACGAAGGGTCCACGAAGAAGCAACCTTGTCTATGCCATCATGGCTTACGCCCACGGAGGACTAGCCTTACTCGGGTAGATCTTCACGAAGTAGGCGATCTCCTTGCCCTTACAAACTCCTTGGTTCAACTCCACATCATGACGGAGGCTCCCAAGTGACACCTAACCAATCTAGGAGGCACCACCTCCAAAAGGTAATAGATGGGGTTGGTGATGATGAACTCCTTGCTCTTGTGCTTCAAATGATATCTCCCCAACACTCAACTCTCCTCACTGATTTGGCTGTGGTGGAGGAAGGGATTGAGTGGAAAGCAACTTGGAAAGACTAGAAATCATGTTTCATATGGTGGGAGTGGAGCAACTTGATCTCAACACAAGGGTAGGTAGTTTTCTTCTCTAAATGTAAGGTAGGAGTGGTAGTTCTTTTCGATGGCTCTCTCCACTAATGAAGAGGAGGTGGAGGGTATTTATAGCCTCCACACAAAATCCAACTGCTACACACATTTGATTAATCTCGGTCGATCAAGTTGACAACTCGGTCGACCGAAAGTTCAAATCTTGTGAACGTTGGGATTTTCGTGGGACCGAAAATACAATCTCTGCTAGTCCGATTCTTCCAAAGTCTAGGGTTTGCCAATCTCGGTGGGACCGATTTCTCATCTCGGTGACACCGATTTGAGTACGTATGTTACGTAAGCTTGGCAACACCAATTTCGAATGACCGAGTTTGGAATCGAAAATCCGAGATTCTTAGGGTTTGGCTATATGGTCGAGGTGATTCATCTCGGTGTGACTGAGTTTGCAATCGGTGGGACCGAGATTACTTATGGGTTTATGTTGGAATGAAAGATTGCCGATAGTTTGAGAGATAAATCACTAAGCACTTTAGAGCAACCAGATCATCATCATAACCTCATCCCCTTTAATAGTATTGGCTTTCCTATGGACTCAATGTGATCTTGGATCACTAAACCAAAATGGAGTCTTGAGCTTTTGCCAATGTTTTCCTTAGCATTTTGAGGGGTCCACATCATCGTCATTGCCATACCCATATCAACGAACTTTCTCAAATATTCTCAAGAAATGATTAGTTCAATGATATATATGTTGTTATTAATTACCAAAACCACCTAGGGATTAGTTGCACTTTCAATCTCCCCTTTTGGTAATTGATGACAACATATAGATCAAAGCTTCACAAATGATATAATCAATGAATAACATCGTCGCTTTGAGAAGTATGTGATAAGCAAGAGCTCCCCTAAATTTGTGCATTATTTAAGATTTATGCTTGAATGCAAATGCACAATGGATTAGGATCATGGGTTACTCTTCCATGTCACATACATCTTGGTGGAGCGCACAAAATGATGAGAATGAATAGCATGCACCCAATCACCAAGACATGAGTAAATGATCATACAAGATATGAATGGAATATGATAGACATCAAGCACACATTAAGCACAAGATGATCAAGCACTCATCAAGATAGAGCAAACGAGTATCAAACACACGAAGTATCTCAAGGAAAACCGCAAATGAAAGAGCAAAACGAGCACTCTCTCTCGAAGTCCTATGATCTATACACTTTTCCCTTTGGCAACAAGTTACCAAAAGTTCGAAGGTATAGAGCTAATCGCCACTCGGGACTCTCGGGCGGCTCCTGCTCAGGCCGATGGAGTGGAGATAGCTGATCTGTGAAAGCTTCGCCAAGTCTGTGGAGCCGGAGGAGTGGATATCAGAGTCGGTGCCGAACCGACGGAGCTGAGGAGGTGCTGATGTAGTAGCCCGGATCCGACATCGAATAGCAGCTGATCTGGGCTTTAGGCACTGCAGCAGCTGCTCATAGTCATCCCGACCATGTCACCTTCCATCTACTTCATGAGTTCTCGCCTTCTCCTCTTAGCTTCCTCGATGTCCGCCTCAAGCTTGTTGACGGTGACTGCACTTCACCACTTTGACGCCCGAGCATGGAACTTATCCTCAACGATCCTCTCAAGGCTCTCCGAGATCGCACTATGCTGGCCAAAGCGAGCTCAATTCTCTCGAGTGGCTTCAAGAAGTTGTTCTCAACGCCTTGGGCTTAGCTGCCGCTTCCTTCTCGCTTTAGCTTGTTTGGCAGCTTCAGACTTAGCATGTCCTTCTACAGATGTGGGAGCATCCTCACCATCACAACCTCGTTGTCCTCATGTTCAGCTGCAAAGTGGCAAGTGGGGTCTATCCAATGTAGGTGTCCGTGCCAAACTTGGCATTGATGAGCATCCGAATATGCGAGCAAACCCACACGACCTTCTTCTCGTCGTCGTCTGTCCTCTTGATAGTCTCAACTATCGTGTCCATCACCTTAAAAGGTGTCTTCGATCTAGAATGTGCAGATGTTGATAGAGTACCTCTTATCATGCGGTGGTCCTCGACTTAGGCATCAAAGTATGCCTCGTAATGGTATTGGTGGTTGGGAGACCTGCTCAAGGTAGTAGACCCAACCAAGCTTCCATATCTCTACATCCTTCTCCTTGACTTCATTGTACATGTTCTTCATTGACTCGTGATTTTCTTCGAATGCCATAGACATCAATGTCATCTTCCTTGAAACAGTGCATTCAAGAACGCCTCCATTCTTCAACAAGAGAATGGAATCTCGCTTCTTCGTCATCCATACAATCCTCGCCATCCGATAGAAGTGTGCGGTGGCATAGAATTGCATGATCATCTCATCGCTCCAGCAACAATTTCGACCAACGAACTCGCAATCCCACAAGCAAGTGAAGCTTTCATGCACATGTGGGAAGTAGTCTCTGTGTTTTCACCGTCGATGTATTTCCAAATAACGATTCGTGTCAAGAATAATTGGCTTCTTGTCCATGAGCACTGCCTCATAAAAGTCTTGTTGCTCTCTTGTGTGGAATCTTGGGTCAATCGCTGTTCTTCTCCTAGTGGCATATGGATCTGCTTGCCTCCATAGCTCGAGACCTTTGTCCTTTCTCTCCTTCATATTCTCAGCTCGAGGATGAGCTTCATTATGAACAGGCAGTTTCATCGGAGCTTGAGCAAAACATGAGCCTCATCATCCGATTCTCGCAGTGGCACATTGTCCTTCTTCTTTTCTCGACGCAGTATGTTCCTCACGGTCTTCTTCGCTTGGCAGCTGGTTTGGCTTGGGCTGCCTTTGCCGGAGCTGATTGCTTAGCCTTTGTGGGTGCTCCCGCTCGATGGCATCACCCATCAACTTCGCTTCGAGGAGGCTGAGGTGCTTCCTCATCGTAATCATCATCATCGTAGTCTCTTCATGAACTTTCCTCTTCCTCTTGGAAGTCTTCTTGATTTTCTTTGGAAGTTTCTTCCATATCGAGCTTCAGGCAATGAGGATTTTGTCACTTTGCTTGTGCCTTTCTTTGAATGTTGCCCTTGATAGCTCTTGGCAACCACTTGCCTTTTAGGCTTTGAAGTTATTTCCTCATCTCGCAACAAAATCTGAATCTTCCTCATCTGAATTCCTTTTCCTTTCGCCCCGTGGCAGCCGCAGTAATCCACTTGGAGTGCTTTCTCCATCATCTGAAAAACTGCTTGCCTCGACTTGTAGCCGCCTCGAATCTCAACGGCATCTCGCACTGCTCGACCGCTACTTCCTTCGCATATGACCGACAACCTGTGAATAGAATAGGTATAGGCGTAATAGAAGAGTTATCACAAACCGCAGAGAATTTTGCAAAAGAATGAGTTCAAACTTTAGTTTTAGGTTTTCACAGTATACATGTCGGTCTCGACCGAAGTCTATCAATTCGTGAAACCAAATGTCTAAACAGCACCACATACACCACTTTCGGTTGGACCGAAATGGGTTTCGGTCTAGCCGAGACTACTAGGGTTTCATCAATCTTCACTTCGGTCTTACCGATTGCACAACTCGGTTTCACCGAAAAGTGCAAAGGTAATGGCCAGAGACCAAATCGGTCATCCGAAAATGTTGAATCGGTCACACCGAGATGTGTTCATGAAACCTAACCCTAAAATTTTAACTCGAAATTTGTTCTATGACCTAAACGGCCGGATAGGAAGATTTCAATCTTGGCAAGAAACATGGCAATGCCTATCGTGCATTGAATCAGCGATTGAACACGAGAGGATGAAACTCACCCAATGCGGTGGAGCTTCACCACGGCGCAACGGCGCGATGAGAAAGTCCGCTGACGGCGATGGAGACCAGGCGAGGGCGCACAGCGACGGCGGAGACGATCCGAGACCAAGGCGACGGCAGCTAAGGGTTTGAGGGCTAAGCGCTTGAAGAAGTAATCAACGCGCTCGTCCTCGAGTATATATACCTTCGGTTGTCGGTGGGACCGAAGTTTGAAAACTCGTGGGACCGAGATGGTTAATCGCGTGCAAGCACACACTTCGTCACGCCGAATTTGAAACTCGGTTTCACCGAGGTGAAAACCTAGATCAATCCAAGTGATTTCGGTCCGTCCGATTTGAGTATATCGGTTTGACCGAAAGTACTTAGAAGGTTTTGGAAGTTAGGCTTTTGACGGATCGGTGGCTCCGAGTGCTCCTCACTCGGTCCGTCCAAAAAGTCTTGTTCAAAGTTTGTGATATAAGCATGAATAGAGTTTGAGACAAGAAAGCATAGATAGCTAGGAGGAACTTAGGCATTCTTGTCCATCCATTTGGTCAAAAGAGAGAAAACCAAAAGACCAAAACAACAAATGGATGTCCTCGAATGGATAAAATCATGCATCCAACATGCTCACACAATAAGATAGCAAATGAAATATGTGTCAAACATGCACAAACAAAACACTAACAGCTAGCACACAATTTGGCGATGACTAGGTCATCTATATATGAGTATATTGACTTAGGAGTCAAATGAGAACATTTGATCATAGGTCATACTCATCGCTTAAGCACAAGTGGGGTTACCACTTTTCCATAAAGCATTGATGTGTTCACATCATTAGAAGATGCTTTAGCTCATTTCTTTAGAGCAAAGCTCCCCTTGATGTGAGAACCCTTTAAAGGGTCAAACTAACCTTGGGTTGTCGTTGAAGACTTCATGTAGATGTTGAAGATGTGGATGCTCAATGTTGATGAAGATCATCAAGAGTTGGGAGCAATCCTTTGATTCGGCACTTTCAATACCTACATGGGTTAGTCCCACAAGGAACAAACAAGAATATCCATGGACATAGATTGAAGTTCACAATAGATGATGTCCATGAAAGCAATGATTACCTTGTCCCTTGACTTACCAACATGAGGGTTTGTGACTCCATGAACTAGTGCAAGATGTGGAAGTTGATTGCACAAGTCCTTGCCAAAATGAATATGAGTGAAGTATATTATGAGTCACCCTCAAGAACTCTCTAGTTCTTCTTCTTCGATCCACATCATCTTGATGGGAATCCTTGGGGTAGTAGTTGAGCTTGTTGAAGTAGAACTTGAAGTTGCCTTGGGAACCCACTTGACCATGGCCTTGGGTGCTTCAATGAATGCATCAATCTCCTCTTGAAGCTTGTCCTTGCCTTTCAGCTTGTGGTCTTGTGGTGGAAGGTCATCTTGAGCTTGTTCCTCATTGGAAGAAGTAGGATCATACTTTTCCTCTTGAGAGACAAACTTTGGAGGATATTGACCTTCTTCTCATTCAACACCCTCGGCGTTGAACTTTCGCTCAAAACCAATTCCTTGATTCTTCCTGTCTTCCTTGTTTATAACAATTTCTCAAAGCTCTTGCTCCCTGCAAGACTCTTGTAGACACCTTTCTATAATCCCTTTCAATAGACTATTTTCTTGCTCAAGTGAATCTTGGCTTGAAACATTGTTAGTGGAATCAAGAGAATTACTAGAAGTAACAACATTTGATTTAGCATGATTATTGTTACTACTAGATGAAGAATTTTTCTTATGCTTGTCATGCTTAGTTTTGATAGGTGGCAAGAAATTAGACAAGAGAAGTCGCTTGGCAAGATATGAAGAACTCTTCTTTCAAGATCGTCATTGATAGCTTTTAGAAACTCATGTTCTTGCTCTAGATTGAGCTTCTCAAGCGTAGCTTCTCATGAGATCTTAGGAGCTCTCTATGATCTTCTTGAGTTGTTTCATGAGCTAACTTAAGAGTGTTTAGTTCTTTAGTTAGACGCTCAATCTCCTTCATAGCATTGTCATTCGACTCATCTCAACTATAAAGACTACTAGCATGTTCATCATTACTAAGCTCACTAGATTTATCATGTAAAAGCTCATCTTCACCAAGCAAGTCATCCTCATCACTATCAAAGTCAATAAACTCAGGATGTGATACCTTGGGGCCTTTTGCCATGAAGCATCTTCCAATTCCCTCATTTGGTGAATCAAATATGTCATAGGAGTTGGAGTTGGAGGACACGAGAGCAAGACCGCAACACCTTCATCTTGATCAGATTCGAGTTGGAGTGATAGCTTCTTTCGAGTGATTGTTTGAGTCGGAGCCGAAACCCATTCACCAACATGAGCTTGATGTTTTCTTCTTGTGTAGCTCCTTGATGACTTGTCTTTCCTTTCTCGAATCCTTGCTTCTCCGAGAGGATCTTCGCTCATAACGATCATCTCTACTCCTTCTTTCTTTTCGAGGCGACTCTTCTCTTGAGCTTCTTCTTCTTGGAGATTCTTCTTCTCTTGTGGGGAGTCGAACACTCATTTGAGTAGTGTCCGGTCTTCCACAATTGTAGCAGTTTCGATCACGACTAGAAGATCTCTTTTCATCATATGATCTAGACTTTGAGCTTCTTTCCTTGCTTCTACTCTTGTAGAATTTGTTGAAGTTCTTCACCATTAGGCTTATCTCTTCATTGGAAACTAGCTTGTCACTTGAGGATGTGGGAGCTTCAACTGCAGCTTTGTAAGCACCACTTGACTTGTTGTGAAGCTCTTCCTTATCTTTAAGTGTCATCTCATGAGCAACAATCCTTCCAATGACTTCAGTAGGCTTGAGATCTTTGTAATTTGGCATCATTTGGATCAAAGTGCACACGGTGTCATACTTTCCATCCAAAGCTCTGAGAATCTTCTTGATGATGAATCGGTCGGTCATTTCTTCGCTTCCTAAGCCTGCCATCTCATTGGTGATGAGAGCAAGCCTAGAGTACATTTCAGCGACTCCTTCACCTTCCTTCATCTTGAACTTGTCAAGCTGACCTTGAAGAACATCTAGCTTTGATTCCTTCACGGACTCGGTACCTTCGTGCATTTCACCAAAGTATCCCAAATCTCTTTTGCATTCTCAAGACGGCTGATCTTGTTGAACTCCTCGACACAAAGCATTGAAGAGAATGTCACAAGCTTGAGCATTGTTCAGAACATCCGCAACTCATCCGCAGAGCTTCGCGATCCGAACTTTTCCTTCCTCAAGAACTCACCTTGCAAGCCAACACAAATGATGCCCCATGCGCAGGGTTATGTCCAAGAATATGCATTTTCATTTTATGCTTCCAACTAGCAAAGTTTGAACCATCAAAGTAAGGACCTCACGAAAATTACCTCACTAGACGCCATACTCTCCTAGGTTGTGAAACCAAGCTTATGGAGTCCAATGCAATGGAAACCAATCCAATGGAGACCAAAGCTCTAATACCACTTGTAGGATCGGAAGTATGTCTAGAGGGGGGGTGATTAGACTACTTGACAACTTAAAATTTTTGCCTTTTGATTGGAGTAGTTTCTTAGCAAGTTCACAATGATAACCAAGTCAAGTATCACCCTACACATGCAATTCTAGAGTTATGGTAGCGGAAAGTAAATTGCACGATAGTAAATGAGAGGAGGAGAAGAGCAAACGCAATGGAGACACGGAGATTTTTTCTCGTGGTTCCGATAGGTGGTGCTATCGTCAATCCACGCTGATGGAGACTTCAACCCACGGAGGGTAACGGCCATGAGTCCACGGAGGGCTCCACCCACTAAGGGTCCACGAAGAAGCAACCTTGTCTATGCCATCATGGCTTACGCCCACGGAGGACTAGCCTTACTCGGGTAGATCTTCACAAGTAGGCGATCTCCTTGCCCTTACAAACTCCTTGGTTCAACTCCACATCATGACGGAGGCTCCCAAGTGACACCTAACCAATCTAGGAGGCACCACCTCCAAAAGGTAATAGATGGGGTTGGTGATGATGAACTCCTTGCTCTTGTGCTTCAAATGATATCTCCCCAACACTCAACTCTCCTCACCGATTTGGCTGTGGTGGAGGAAGGGATTGAGTGGAAAGCAACTTGGAAAGACTAGAAATCAAGTTTCATATGGTGGGAGTGGAGCAACTTGATCTCAACACAAGGGTAGGTAGTTTTCTTCTCGTAAATGTAAGGTAGGAGTGGTAGTTCTTTCGATGGCTCTTCCACTAATGAAGAGGAGGTGGAGGGTATTTATAGCCTCCACACAAAATCCAACTGCTACACACATTTGATTAATCTCGGTCGATCAAGTTGACAACTCGGTCGACCAAAGTTCAAATCTTTAGAACGTTGGGATTTTCGTGGGACCGAAAATACAATCTCTGCTAGTCCGATTCTTCCAAAGTCTAGGGTTTGCCAATCTCGGTGGGACCGACTTTCTCATCTCGGTGACACCGATTTGAGTACGTATGTTACGTAAGCTTGGCAACACCAATTTCGAATGACCGAGTTTGGAATCGGAAAATCCGAGATTCTTAGGGTTTGGCTATATGGCTGAGGTGATTCATCTCGATGTGACTGAGTTTGCAATCGGTGGGACCGAGATTACTTATGGGTTTATGTTGGAATGAAAGATTGCTGATAGTTTGAGAGATAAATCACTAAGCACTTTAGAGCAACCAGATCATCATCATAACCTCATCCCCTTTTAATAGTATTGGCTTTCCTATGGACTCAATGTGATCTTGGATCACTAAACCAAAAATGGAGTCTTGAGCTTTTGCCAATGTTTTCCTTAGCATTTTGAGGGGTCCACATCATCAGTCATTGCCATACCCATATCACTGAACTTTCTGAAATATTCTCAAGAAATGATTAGTTCAATGATATATATGTTGTTATTAATTACCAAAACCACCTAGGGATTAGTTGCACTTTCAACTATACACCGGCGGTGCTCCAGGATATTTTGTACTACATCTCACACGGTTGGTGATAATAAGCTATGTGGGATCGACTTGATTTTTCATCTTGATTTGAATTACATAATAGGGTCACAGTGGCAATGGATGGTGTTTGAATTGCTAGACCTTTTATCTGCAGTGAACATGCAACTATATGTGTGTCATAAAAGAATTGGAATTATTCAGGGTTAGTTTGGACATTTTATACATTAAACTGGTTTTCTAGCCATTTCAGGTGCACAATTCAAAATTAAACTACATGCACATGCTCCGATGCATATAAATTGGTTGAAAATTTAAATCTGTGTCCTTGGGTGCATGCTTAGGTCCCATGCAAGAAATGGGAATGAATTTCAAACACCAGGGCACTGTTGATTGCCGGCAAAATGTTGAGATACCTGGTTTTAAATTCAAGTAAATCCAAAACTTGTCTAAAATTCATGAAACTTGGCATGGTATCATGGAGCGGCATCAACATGCCGTGGTAAAAAATTTGTCCCATTTGGGGCAGGTTTGGGTATAAGCTTCTCACAAACCAGAGCTTCTCACAACAAGCGTGATGGTTTCGGTACGGAACGATATCTGTTGCCTCTTATTGCTTTCAAAAAATTTCTAGTGCCAACATAGAACAACAGGAGTGTTGTGTTAAGTTTTGGATTTTTTGGGGTTTGTTTGGACATTTTTATATATTAACTGGGTTTTCTAGGAATTTTATGTGCATAATTCAAATTTGAAATACATGCACATGCTCCACTGCATACAAATTGGTTGAAAAATCAAATCTGTGTCCTTGGGTGCATGCTTAGGTCCCATGCAATAAAAGGGAATGAATTTCAAACACCAGGGCACTGTTGATTCCCGGCAAAACATTCAGATACCTGGTTTTTAAATTCTAGTAGATCCAAAACTCGTCTGAAATTCATGAAACTTGGCATGCTATCATGGAGCAGCATCAACATGCCGTGGTAAATTTTTTGTCCCATTTGGGGCAGGTTTGGGTATAAGCTTCTCACAAACCAAAGCTTCTCACAACAAGCGTGATGGTTTCGGTAGGGAACGTGCCACCTTTGGGGACGAAACGATATCCGTTGCCTCTTATTGCTTTCAAAAATTTTCTAGTGTCAACATAGAACAACAGGAGTGTTGTGTTTAATTTTGGAATTTTTCGGTGTTCGTCTGGCCTTTTTTATACATTAATTGGGTGTTTGGGCATTTAATGTGCATAATTCAAATTTGATCTACAAGCACATGCTGCAGTGCGCCAAAGTTGGTTGAAAAATCACATGTGTGTCCTTGGGTAAATTTCTAGGTCCCATGCAAGAAATGGGAATGAAATTGAAACACCAGGGCACTGTTGATTGCCGGCAAAATGTTGAGATGCCTGGTTTTTAAATTCTAGTAAATACAAAACTCGTCTAAAATTTATGAAACTTGGCATGCTATCATATGGAGCGACATCAACATGCCATGGTAAAATTTTTGTCCCATTTGGGGCAGGTTTGGGTATAAGCATCTCACAAACCAGAGCTTCTCACAACAAGCACGATGGTTTCGATAGGGAATGTGCCACCTTTGGGGGCAGAATGATATCCGTTGCCTCTTATTGCTTTCAAAAAATTTCTAGTGTCAACATAGAACAACAGGGGTGTTGTGTTTAATTTTGGAATTTTCCGGGGTTCGCTTGGCCTTTTTCATACATTAATTGGGTTTCTGGGCATTTAATGTGCATAATTCAAATTTGAACTACAAGCACGTGCTCCAGTGCACAAATGTTGGTTGAAAAATCACATGTGTGTCCTTGGGTGAATTTCTAGGTCCCATGCAAGAAATGGGAATGAAATTCAAACACCAGGGCACTGTTCATTGCCGGCAAAATGTTGAGATGCCTGGTTTTCAAATTATAGTAAATCCAAAACTTGTCTGAAATTCATGAAACTTTGCATGCTATCATGGAGCAGCAACAACATGCTGTGGTAAATTTTTTGTCCCATTTGGGGCAGGTTTGGGTCTAAGCTTCTCACAAACCAGAGCTTCTCACAACAAGCGTGATGGTTTCGGTAGGGAATGTGCCACCTTTGGGGACGGAATGATATTCGTTGCCTCTTATTGCTTTCAAAAAATTTCTAGTGTCAACATAGAACAACAGGAGTGTTGTGTTTATTTCTGGAATTTTTTGGGGTTCGTTTGGCCTTTTTTATACATTAATTAAGTTTCTGGGCATTTAATGTGCATAATTCAAATTTGAACTACAAGCACATGCTCCAGTGCACCAATGTTGGTTGAAAAATCACATGTGTGTCCTTGGGTGAATTTCTAGGTCCCATGCAAGAGATGGGAATGAAATTCAAACACCAGGGCACTGTTGATTGCCAGGAAAACGTTGAGATGCCTGGTTTTTAAATTCTAGTAAATCCAAAACTCATCTGAAATTCATGAAACTTGGCATGCTATCATAAACCAGAGCTTCTCACAAACCAGAGCTTCTCACAACAAGCATGATGGTTGAGGGAGTCCTGGATTAAGGGGTCCTCGGGCGTCCGGCCTATGTGATATGGGCCGGACTGATGGGCCATGAAGATACAAGACATAAGACTTCCTCCCATGTCCGGATGGGACTCTCCTTTGCGTGGATGGCAAGCTTGGCATTCGGATATGAAGATTCCTTCCTCTGTAAACCGACTATGTACAAACCCTAGTCCCCTCCGGTGTCTATATAAACCAGAGGGTTTAGTACGTAGAGGCAATCATAGTCATACAAGCTAGACTTCTAGGGTTTAGCCATTACGATCTCGTGGTAGATCAATTCTTGTAATCCTCATATTCATCAAGATCAATCAAGCAGGAAGTAGGGTATTACCTCCATCGAGTGGGCCCGAACCTGGGTAAACATCATGTCCCCTGTCTCCTGTTACCATCGACCTTAGACGCACAGTTCGGGACCCCCTACCCAAGATCCGCTGGTTTTGACACAGACATTGGTGCTTTCATTGAGAGTTCCGCTGTGACGTCGGCAACAGGGTCGATGGCTCGCCTTGTTATCAAGGACAATATCACCTCTGGAGGAGCCCTGGCCTCAGGCCAAACCCTCCGGCTGGGTGGCTTTACTATGGCCGCCCGTTCGGTCGTTAAGCCAATGATGACTTCTCAAGTCATTGAAAATCGTCTCCGTATGGACCTCGAATACTCCAAACGGATGGATCCCGCGGAGTTGTCGTCTTTAAACGAACTTTTGGATCGCATCGCCGCCATGGGAGTCGCTATAGACTATGATCAGATTGGGCTTAAACCCGATCAGAGAGAAATCAAATCTCTGCCGATCACCCATCAGATAGCGGTCGTAGAGGAGGAAAACAACAACTTTTCCCCCACATTGAAGACAAGCTATGTTCGGATTTCTGAGCTCCAAGAGTCGGACACCCGTTTGCAGGATGACACTCCAAACTTAGAACCGGGCGCCGAGCCTGGAAAATCATCTGACATTCCGGAGCCCGAACTAATAAGCTCAGAAGTTTTTCAAACTCCGGACTCCACATCGGGTCAGGGTTCGGATTTAAAGCCACCCACCCACCACAAGCAAAATTCGCCAAGCAATTCCGGCCCTCCGGATATATGCAACCTCATGTACGTACGACAATAGTCTCAGGAAATAGTCCACCACTTTTGGGCTAGATTCCTCCTTATCAAAGACAAGATTAAAGATTGTTGCGACAAGGACGCGATTTTAGTATTCTGCAATAATTGCACAGACAAAGGAATCCTCAACACCATCAACCGCCGTCGTGTATTACACTTTGCTGACTTGGCAACCATAGTACAGAAGTACTGCACAATGGAAAGCGCCTGGAAACCCAGACAGCTCCTGGGAACCACCGGTTTACACCCAACTCCTCGAGTGGGCAAAAAGGATGCACCCTCGCGGGGCACCCGACCCCATAATGAAGAAAACTAAGCCCATTACGGGACGCAGAACCGTTCTAGAGGGATGGCTCGATAGGCCATGCAAAATACACACGACACCGGACACCATACCAACCCACAACCTTAGAGCATGTTGGATACTCCGGCAAGTGGCAAAGAGTGGCAAGGATATCCTCGCCAAGAACACCCCAGAGCAACGCCCCCCCGGAGGACAACGACCTCAGAGTATTGACGGTCTTCAAGACTTTCGCTTCAAACAATCGGCGCAAGAGGGCACTCCGCGACCTCACCGAAGTCTGCCAAGTGACAGCAATAAACCCCTGGAACGACACAGCCATAACTTTCAATGCCAATGACGAATCAAAATTCTAGTCAGTCCAGGCACTAGCCGCCTTGGTCCTTAATCCAATTGTGGATGGCTTTCGGCTCACTAAAGTGCTCATGGACGGTGGCGGCAGACTAAACCTCATCTACGAGGACACACTCAACAAAATAGAAATAGATAGAAGCCGCATCGAGGAAAGCAATACGACCTTCCGGGGAATCATTGCAAGTCGGGAGGCACGATGCGCGGGGAAAATTACACTCGACGTGGTATTTGGCACACCGGAGAACTATCGGTCCAAAGAGATAACCTTCCAAGTGGCCCCTTTCAACAGTGGATACCACGCCCTATTGGGGCGAGATGCATTCACACGCTTCCAAGATATACCTCACTACAGGTACATGAAGCTCAAGATGCCCGGGCCCAACGGTATTATCACCCTTGTCAGTGATCAGGACATAGCACTCCGCGCTGAAAACAAAACCGCATCGCTGGCCCTCGAGGCACTGTCCGAGGCTGTCGCGGCCGAAGAGTTAACCGCACTATGCTCCATGGTGGATAGGGATGATGTAATCCTTCATAAGCGACCCAAATCCACCTCCTTCAAACCAGCAGACGAAATAGTCAAATTTTAAGTCCACCCGAGGATCCCAAGAAGACAGCTTCCATCGGGGCGCAGTTGGACCCAATAGTCGACGCTGCACTACGAGCGTTCCTGCGCGAGAACTGGGACATATTCACCTGACACCCTTCTGATATGCTAGGAATCCCACGCAAGTTGGCCGAACACAACCTCAATATAATGAAGGGACACAAGCCGGTCAAGCAGACATTGCGGCGCTTTTCGAACCCAAATGACAAGCTATGGGGGAGGAGCTAGCCAAGTTAGTTGAGGCCGGATTCATCAGAGAAATAAAACATCCGTACTTGCTAGCAAACCTGGTGATGGTGCCGAAGAAGGATAAATCCTGGTGCCCGTGCGTCAATTTCAAAGACCTCAACAAGGCCTGCCCTAAGGATCCCTTCCCCCTCCCCCGCATCAATCAGATTATTGATGCTACTGCAGGACATGACTCATTGTGTTTCCTCGACGCATACTCTGGATACCATCAAATCAAAACGAAAGAATCCGATCAAGCCACAACGACATTCATTACCCCATACGGGCCTTTCTGCTTCAACACTATGCCCTTTGGGCTTAAAAACACCGGTGCCACATACCAATGCATGATTCAAACATGCCTGGAGAAACAAATCGGCAAGACAGTTTAAGCATATGTGGATGACATCATCATCAAGACTAGACACATCGAGCCATTAATAGATGACTTGCGTCTCACATTCAACAACCTCCATACATATGACATCAAGCTTAATCCGGAAAAGTGTGTTTTCGTTGTTCCCGCTAGAAATCTGCTGGGCTTCATCGTTTCCAATAGATGAATTGAGGCAAATCTAGACAAAATCCGAGCTTTGTCACAATTGGCTACACCAACAGATCTTAAACAGGTTGAAAAACTAGCCGGATGTGTGGCAGCTCTAAGCCGCTTTATCTCCAGACTAGGAGAAAAAGCATTGCTACTCTATCGCCTTCTTTGACGCACCGACCATACGAGTGGATGGATGCGGCTACGGCTAGACTGGAAGAAATAAAGGCTCTTTTAGCGAGCAACCCAATCCTAGCCGCGCCGAACGTCGGTGAACCGATGTTACTATACATCTCTGCAACACACCAAGTGGTGAGCGCGGTGCTCGTCGTTGAGTGAGAGGAGGACAGACACAAATTCCCGCTTCAGAAATCGGTATACTACGTATCCACTGTCCTCGCACCTGGTACCCTCATTACCAAAAGATAGCATACGCGGTCTTCATGGCATCCCAGAAGCTACGACATTACTTCCAAGAGTGCTTGATAACGGTGGCTTTCGAAGTATCACTCAATGACATAATCAACAACCGCGATGCTAGAGGCTGGATTGCCAAGTGGGCCATTGAGCTCCTACCATTCGACATAACATACAAACCACGCCGAGCCATTAAATCCCAAGTCCTGGCCGGCTTCGTCGCCGAATGGACAGATGCCAATCTCCCTAAAGAGTACGGTACATATTCCAACTAGGTCATGCACTTCGATGGCTCTAAAATGCTAGCCGACTTAGGAGCAGGCGTGTTCTTAACGTCCCCCACTAGAGACATAGTCCAGTACGTACTCCAGATATTATACACAGACTCCAACAATGCAGCCGAATACGAGGCCTTATTGCACGGTCTTCGGATGGCTGCTTCCATGGGCATACAACGCCTAGAGGTGCACGGGGATTCAAATCTCGCAATATCCCAAATAAACAGGGACTTCGACGCCAAAGATACAAAGATGGTAGCCTATCATAATGCCATACTCAAAATATCAGCTCGGTTCGAGGGACTCGAGTTTCACCATGTGGCTCGAGAAAGTAAACAAGCAGCGGATGTCCTTGCTCACAGGGGCGCCAAGTGCGACCCCGTCCCGCCTAACATCTTCCTAGAATGACTTTTTAAGCCATCCGTAGTGTGGCAGGATGAGAGCAGCAACATCAGTCCAGATCAGACTATACCCCAAGAGTCCGAACACAATACCGATATCATCGGGGGCTCAGCCACCGAAATAACACCATCGGCCCATCTAATAATGGCAGTAATTGCCCCATGGACTGAACCCTTCTTGGCCTACCTTAATAGGCGAGATCTCCCTGAGGATCAAGAATGAGGCTCGCTGCATTGCTCGATGCTCGAAATCCTACAAGGTCCATGACGGAGAGCTCTACAAGAAGAGCGCTACCGGAGTCCTTCAAAGATGTATCTCTGAATAAGAGGGACATTAGCTTTTGGCCGAAATCCATGCTGGTCTTGGCGGTCACCATGCCGCGGCTCGGGCCCTTGTAAGTAAAGCCTTCCATACAGGTTTCTTTTGGCTGACAGCCCAAGCAGATGCACAGGACCTTGTCCAACATTGTGTCGGATGCCAGCTTTTTGCCAATCAAAGTCATATGCCGCCTACCGCTCTACAAACAATCCCCATTACCTGGCCTTTCGCGGTCTAGGGGCTTGATATGGTTGGTCCCCTTAAAGGAGGAAGCCATAAGAAAAAATATCTGCTGGTCATGGTAGATAAATTCACCAAATGGATAGAGGCCAAGCCTGTTAAAACGGCCGAAACCGGACTAGTGATAGACTTTATATCCGGTGTTGTGCACCATTATGGTGTCCCACACAACATCATCACGGATAATGGCTCCAATTTTACAGCCGATGAGGTGAAAACCTGGTGCGCTAACCTGGGCATTAAGCTGGACTATGCCTCTGTCTACCACCCACAAACAAACGGTTAAGTTAAACGAGCCAATGGTATTATCATGAGCGGCATTAAACCTAGACTAGTGCGGTCTTTGAAAGAATCAAACAAGCACTGGGTTGAGGAGCTCGACTCCGTACTCTGGGGGTTGCGGACCATGCCCAATTGCACTACCAGATACACACCATTCTTCATGGTGTACGGCGCAGAGGCTGTTTTGCCCTGCGACATTATTCATGACTCACCTCGAGTGTGCATGTATGAAGAGAGAGAGGCCGAGCTTGACCGGCAGGACAGAACGATATCCGTTGCCTCTTATTGCTTTCAAAAAAAATTCTAGTGTCAACATAGAACAACAGGAGTGTTGTGTTCGTTTGCCCTTTTTATACATTAATTGAGTTTCTAGGCATTTAATGTGCATAATTCAAATTTGAACTACAAGCACATGCTCCAGTGCACCAAAGTTGGTTGAAAAATCACATGTGTGTCCTTGGGTGAATTTCTAGGTCCCATGCAAGAGATGGGAATGAAATCAAAAAATCCTGGCGTCGTGGCTCGGCTGGAAAGATTGAGAAACTTGGTTTTTTAATTCCTGTAAATCCAAAACACGCCTGAAAATCATGAAACTTGGCATGGTGTCATGACATGGCACCAACATGCTGTGGTAATTTTTCTCGTCCGACGGCGGGCGCATACATTAACAATTAACAAAGTCATTTTGGAACAAGTGCCGCACGCTACAAATCGAAACACAAGTATTATTGAAACCGTATGCGTTCTACTTACCAATTACGTGTCGCCACACGCCCCTTTTTTATTGGCTAGGAGGTGTCGTAAGGGTAGCTATTTGAGTACGGAGGCGGCGATCGACCTCAAGGCGTGCTCATCGAGAGGAGAGCCCTTTAACTGCTACCCGCTGCGCACCTCCCTCCCAACGTCTCCATTAATGGCGCCCGAGCCCTTGTTCTATGGCATGGCTATATGTCTCACTGGACTAAGATTTATGAGAGAAAAATGCAAATCTGAAAAGAAAGTTTTGCATGGATCTTGATGTAAGATCCGACGGACCTATATAGCATCGACTGCAACTTATAGCAAGCATGATGAATATAAGGACGATGACATTGGATAATAATTGTTTTACATATTTAGGAACATAATTCAAAAAGCCACATGCGGCAACGCCCGAAATACACAAGGGCAAAAGAAGAAGGAAGACAATGATCTAACTCGTTGATCTCTACTTTCTTGATGTGTTGCTGCAGGCCGCGGGAGCTAGTCTTCATGGCGAGCGGCGATGAGCTCTTTGTTGTCCTCAAGATGCTTCTTGAGAGCATCCACAGATTCCTCCACTAGCCTTCTCGTGTTTGTCCCTCCCAAAAATTTTTTTTTTTTTTTTCCCCCCCCTTTTTTTTCCCCCCAAGGGTTCCCGGGGGTTTCCTTGGGCCCCAAAAAGGCCTTAAATTGTTTAAATTTTTAAAAAAAAAGTTTTTGGGGTTTTTTATTTTTTTTTTTAAAAAACCGGGCCAAATTTTAAACCAAAAAAACATTTTAAAAAAAGGAAAGGTTAAAGGAATTTTTTTTTTTTCCCCCAAAAAAAAGGAAATTTGTTAAAATTTAAAAATTTTTATTTTTTAAAAAGGGGTTTTTAATAAAGGGGGTAAAAAGGGAAAAATAACCAAAAAAAAAAAAGGAAAATTAAAGGGTTTTTTATCCCGGGTTTCCAAAAGTTTTTAAAATTTAACAAAATTTTTAAAAAATTTTTCCCAAAAACTTTTTAAATTTTGGGAATTAATTTTTTAAATTTTAAGAAATTTTTTTTCCCTTTTAAAAATTGGAATAAATTAATCCCCAAAATTACCCCAATTTAAAGGGGAAAAAATTTTTTTAAAAGGGGGAAAAAAAAAAAACCCAATTTTTTGGGGGGAATTTTTTTTGGGGAAAGGACCAAAAAAAAAAAGAAAACCGGGGGTTTTTTTTTTCCCCAAAAATCCAAAAAAAAAAAATTTAATTTAAAACCAAAGAAATTTGGTTTTTTAAATATATTTTTTTGCCTTAAATTAAAAAATTTAAATCCCAAAAACCCAACCAAAAAAATTTTTGGGGGCCAATAATTAAAAGGGTTTTAAGGGTTCTTGGGGGTTTTTTTTTGGAAAAACCCTTTTTTCCCCCTTCCAAAAAAATAAAACCCCCAAAATTTAAAAACCGAAAATTTTTTTGGAATTTCGGGTTTTTTGGGGAAAAGTTTTGGTGGGAAAATTTCCCCTTTTTGCCCAAAAAAGGGGGGTTTTGAAAACCAAAAAAAAATTTTTTTTCCCCAAAAAATTTTTGGGGGAAAAAAAGGGAAAAAAAAATTTTTTTTAAAAAAATTTTCCCCCTTGGGGCCCAAAAAAGAACAAATTTTAAACCCCTTTTTTTTTTTTAAAAATTTTTTTTTTCCCAATTAAAACTTTGGGGAAAAAGGGGGAAAACCAAAATTGGGTTTTTTGGGCCCCTTTTTTTTTTCCCCCCCAAAATTATTTTCCCCTTTTTTTTTTTTTGGGGGGTTTTTGGGGGAAAAAAATTTTTTCTTTCCCTTTTTTCCCCGGAAAAAAAGGAAAAAATTGGGGAATTTTTCCTTAGGAAACCCCCTTTTTTTAAAAAAAAGGGGGTTTTTTCCCCAAAAAAATTTTTTGGGGTTTTAAAAAAAAAATTTTTGGGTTTTTCCTTTTTTGGGCCAAAATTTAAAAAGGCCCAAATTTAATTTTTAAAACCTTTTGGTTTAAGGAAAAAAAATTAAAAAAAATTTTTTGGAAAAAAGGTTTTTTTGGGCCTTTTTTTCCCCCCGGGGAAAAATTTCCCAAGGGAAAAAAATTTTTTAAAGGAACCTTTTTTTTTTGGGAAGAATTGTTTCCCAAAAAGCCAAAGGGGTTTTTTCCAAAAACCCCCCGGGTTTTTTGGCCCAAAATTTCCTTTTTGGGGTTTCAAAAATTTTTCCCCAAAATTTTGGGTTGTTTTCCCCCAAAGGGGTTTAAAATTTGTGGAAAATTTTTAAAGGGGAAAAAATTTTTTTCTTATTTTAGGCCCTTTTTTTCCTTTTTTTTTTTGGGCCTTTAAAAAATTGGCCAAAAAAAATTCCTTGATTTTGGGGGAAAAAATTTTTCCCAAATCAAATTTTTCCCAACCCAAACCCCCTTTCCCTTTTCCGGGGTTTTAAATTTTTCAAGGGGTTTTTTTTGGGAATTTTGGAAAAAGGTTTTAAAAAAATTTGAACCGGGTTTTTTTTTAAAAACCCTTTTGAAGGGGTTTTTTAAAAAAGGGTTTTTTTTTTTTTTTAAAATTTTGGAAAACCCCAAAATTTCCCAAGGGCCCCTTTTTTGGAAACCCTTTTTTGGGGCCCCCAAAAAGAAATTTTTTTTTTGGAAAAATTTTTGCGGGAAGGAGGGGGGCCCCCCAATGGGGGTTTTTTTAATTCCTTTTTTGAAGGAATTTTTCCTTTTTTTTCCCCCCTTTTTTTCCTTTTTTTCCCAAAGTTTTAAAAAACTTGAAGGGTTTTTTAAAAAGGGGGGTTTTCTTTTGGAATTTTTTTTTTCCCCTTTTTTTTTTTTCCCCTTGTTTTTTTTCCCCCCCCTTTTTAAAAAAATTTTTAAAATGAAGGTTTTCCTTTTTCCTTGAAAAATTTTTTTTTTTTTTTAACCCCCAAAAGGGAACTTTTTTTTTTCCCCTTTGGGAAATTTTTTTCTTTTTTTCGGGGTTTTTTTTTTGGAATTAATTTTTAAATTTTCCCCGGGGAAAAACCCAAATTTAAAATTTTTTTTGGGGGGTTTCCAAATTTTTTTTTTTCTTTTGGGGTTTTTTTCCTTTCCAAAAAGGGGGTTTGGTTTAACCCAATTTCCCCTTGGCAAATTGAATTTAAAAAAAATTTTTAAATTTAAAAATTTTTGGGCCTTTTAAAAAACCCCTTTCAACCCCGGGGTTTTGGAAATTTCCCAAATGGCCCCAAAAATTTTTTTTAAAAATTAATTGGTTTTTTTGGTTGGAAACTTTAAATTTTTTGGAAAACCCAAAATTTTCCAATTTTTTTGGGAAAGGCCCAAACCCCCAAAAATTTTTGGTTTTTTGGGAATTTTTTTTTAAAAAAAAAAAGGGTTTAAAAAAACCCCCCCAAAAAACCTTTTGGGAAAAAAATTTTTTGAAGGGGTTTGGGGGTTTTAAATTTTTTTAAAAAAATTTAAACCCCAAAAATTAAAAAGGGGTTTAGGAAAAAGGGAAAAAAAGGGGAAACCTTTCAAAAAGGAACCCAAAAAAAAATTAAATTTTTTTTAAAAAAAAAACCCCAAAAATTTTTTCCCCCTTTTAAAAAAATTTTGGGGGGGAAAAAACAAAAAAATCCTTTAAAAAAAAAACCCCAAAAAATTTTGGTAATTTAAAGGTTTTTTTCCCCCATTTTTGAAAAACAAATTTTTGGGGCCCAAAAAACCCAAAAAAACCCTTTAAATTTTTTAAAAAATTCCCCCAAAAATTTTTTAAAAACCCTATCCAAACCTTTCCCTTTTTTTTCCCCCCCTTTTTTTCCCAAAAAAACCCCCAAATTTTAAACCCCAAAAAAGGGCCCAAAAAGGGTTTTAAAAAACCCCCCTTTTTTCCCTTTTGGGTTTTTCCGGTTTCCCCCCCAAAGGGGTTTAAAAATTTTTAAAAAAAAGGGGCCAAAGGAAGGAAAGGGGGAAAAAAATTTTTTTTTCCCTTTTTTAAAAAAAGGCCCCAAACCCAAAAAGGGAAAAAAAAAAAAAAAAAATTGCCCGGGAAAAAAATTTTAATTTTTTTTTAAAAAAGGGTTTTTTTATTAAAATTTTAAAAAAAACCGGTTGAAAAAAAAAGGTTCCCCGGCCTTTTGGTTTTTGTTTTTTTTAAATTTTTTAAAAAAAGGGTTTGAATTTGTTAACCGGGGAACAATTTTTAAAAACCAAAAAAATTAAAAAGGGGGGTTTAAAGGTTTTTTTTTTTTAAAATTTTTTTTCCCATTTTAAAATTCCCCCCCCTTTTTAAAACCAAAAAAGAATTTTTAAAAAAATTTTAAATTTTTAAAGGAAAGGTTGGGGGGGTTTTTTTGGTTTGGATTTTTGGGAAAGGTTTCCCCCAAAAAAACAAAAAACCCGGGTTTCCCCGGGGTTAAATTTTTAAAATTTTGGGAAAAAAGGGTTTCCCGGTTTTTAAGGAAGCCCAAATTTTAATTTTCCCAAAAAGGGGAAACGTTTGGTTTGGGCCAAAAAGTTTTTTTTAAAATGTAAAAATTGGGCCCAGGTTTTTTTGGGGGGAAAATTGGGGCATTTAAAAATTTTTTGGAACCGGGGTTTTGGACCCCCGAATTTTTAAAAAGGGTGGGGTTAAAAAGTTGGGTTAACCAAAGGGGAGGGGGCCCCCGGGGGGGTTTGGGAAAGGGGGAAAGGGGGGCCCCCCTTTTCCCCTTTCCCCCTTTTCCCCTTCCCCCTTTTAAAAAAGGGGGGGCCCCCGGGGGGGGGGGGGTTTGGGGCCCCCCCCCCCCCCCCCCCCCCCTTTTCCCCTTTCCCCCCAGTTGGGGGCCCCCACCCCCCCGGGGGTTCCCTCCCGGGCCCCCCCCCCCCCCCCTTTTTTCCCCGGGCAGGGGGCCCCCCCTTTGTTTGGACCCCAAGCCCACCCCCTTACCTTTTCCCCCTTGGGGAATTTGGGGGGGTTTTTCCCCCCCGGGCCCCCCTTTCCCGAGGGTTTGGGGGCCCCTCCCCGGGGCCAACCCAGGGTTTCCCGGGGGGAAAACCCGGGGAAAGGGAAGGGAACCCTTTTTTTTTTTTTGGGGAAAAAGGGGTTTGGGAAAAATCCCCTTCCCCGGAAAATTTTTCGGGGAAAAATTTAAATTCCCCCCCAAAATTTTTTTTTTTGGGGTTTTTAAAAAAAAGGGGGGTTTCCCCCTTTTTATTCCCCAGGGGTTTAGGGTTCCGGGAAAGGTTAAAGGAAGGGGCCCCCGAATTCGCCCTTTTTTGGTTTTCCCTTCCCCGTTTTAAAAAAAGGGGGAAAAAAATTTTAAGGTTTTGGGGGGTTTTTGGAAAAAGGGTTTTTTTTTTTGGGTTTTATGGGGTAAATTTTCCCCGGGGGGCCCCAATTTTTTTTAAAAAAAAAGGGAAATTTTTTTTAACCCAAAAATTTTGGAAGGTTTTAAAAAAAAAAATTTTTTTTTTTTTCGGAACCGGGGACCAATGGTTTTCCTTTGGAAAAAACCCCTTTGTTTTTTTAAAAAATTTTTTTGGGGGTTTTTTAAAAACCCCGGGATTGGAAAATTTTGGGGTTCCCAAAAAAAGGGTTTTTGGGAGGCCAAAAAATTTTTTTCCCCCAAATTTTGGGGTTAAACCCCCTTTTCAACTTTTCCCTTTCCAAAAAAATTTTAACTTAAAACCCAAGAAAAGGGGTTAACCCGGGAAAGGGGGCCGGAACCCCGGTTAAATTTAAAAAATTTTCCCTTAAAAAACCCCCCCTTTGGAAATTTATTTTAAGTTTTTGGAAACAATTTAAAAAGGGAGGGTTTAAAGGGGGGAAAAAAATTAATTTTAAATTTAAAAATTAAAAACCCTTTTTAATGTTTGGTTTTGGTTTTGGTTTTTTTTTTTTTTTCCCCCAAATTGGGAAAAAGGGGTAATAAAAAAAAATTTTTTCGGGAATTTTCCCCCTTTGGTTTTTGGGTTTTGGGGTGGCCGGCCCCTTTTGGTTTTAAAATTTGGGGAAAAAAAAGGGATGAAAAAAAAGGGGGGCCCGGGAAAATTTTTTTAAGGGGTTTGGGCCCGGGCCCCGGGTTGGTTGGTTTTTCCCCTTAAAAGGAAGGAAAAATTTTTCCCTTAAAAAGGGGGAAATTTTGGCCGAACCTTTTAAACCGGTTTAACCCGGGTTTGGGGAAATTTTTTTTCCATTAAAATTTTTAAAAAACCCCAAAACTTGGTGAAATTAAAAAGGGTTTAAAGGGTTTAACCCGGGGAAATTAAAGGGAAATTAAAAATAATTTTATTGGAAAAACCAATTTCCCCAAAAAAAAAAGGGGGGGAAAAAAAAAAATTTGGCCGGGAAAACCCTTTCCAAAAAAGGAAGGTTTTAAAAGGGCATCCCAAAGGCCCCAAAAATTTTAAAAAGAAAGGGGGGGAAAAAAAAAGGGAATTTTAAAAAAGGTTTTTCCCAAAAAACCCAAACCCAAAAAACCTTTTTAAAAACCCCCTTTTCCCGGAACCCCAAAAAAAAAGGATGGGGGAAAAAAAGTTTAAAATTTTTCCCCCTTAATCCCCTTTTTTTTTTTTTTTCCCAAAAAAAATTCCAAAGGGGGGTTTAATTTAAAAGGAAAAGGTTGTTTTTTGGGGGTTTTTCCCTTTCCCCCTTTTGGGGGTTTAAAAAATTTTTTTTTTTTTTAAAAAAAAAATTTTTTTTAAAAAATTTTTTTTTGGGAAAATTTTTTTTTATTGGTTAAACCTTTAAAACCCCCCTTTTTTTTTTTAAATTTTTTAAAAAAGGGGAAAAAAAAAATTTTTAAAATTTTTTGGGGGTTTTTTTTTTTTCCCCAAAAATTTTTTGGGGGTTTTTTTTTAATTTAAAAAAATTTAAGGGTTTTTAAAAAAAAAACCCCCCCAAAAAATTAAAGAAACCAGATTTTTAAAAAAAAAAGAAATTTTTTAAAATTTAATCGGGGGTTAATTTTTTTTTGGGGGGTTTTTAAAAACAATTTTAAACCAAAGCCCCCAAAAAAAATTAAAGGGTTTTTTTCCCCCTTTTAAAAAAAATTTTAAGGGGGCCGAATTTTGGGGAATTTTTAACCTTTGAAAAACCCAATAGGCCCCAAAACCCCCAACCCACCTTTAAAGGGGTTTAAAAAAAATTTTTTTTGGGGGGGGCCTTATGGAAAATTCCCTTTGGGTTTCCCCCGGGGGTTTTTAATGGAAAAAAAAAATTTCCCCAACCCAATAAAAAAAAAAAATTGGCCTTTCTAAAGGGGGTTTTGGGGGAAAAAAGGGGAAAAAAATTTAAAAATCCTTTTTTTTAAATAAAAGGAAAATTGGTTTCCCCAAATCCCCAAAAAAGGAAGGAATTTGTTGTTTAAATTTTCCCCCAAAAGGGTTTTAAAAAGGAAAAGGGGAAAAAACCCGGAGGGCGGTTTCCCCAAAAAGGTTTTGAAAAGGCCCAAGAGTGGTCTATTTTTGATGAATCTCGATAGTAGTGATACACATATTCATAATGTTGAAGCCAAAAGATGTAGAGTTGATAATGATAGTAACTTATTTGTGGCAATCGCCATTTAGGTCATATCGGTATAAAACGCATGAAGAAACTCCATATCGATGGACTTTTGGAGTCACTTGATTATGAATCACTTGGCACTTGTAACCGTGCCTCATGGGCAAGATGACTAAAACCCCGCTCTCCCAACTATGGAGAGAGCAAAGATTTGTTGGAAATCATACATAGTATGTATGTGGTCCGATGAATGTTGAGTCTGTGAGGATATCATTATTTTCTCACCTTCAGATGATTTAAGCAATATGGGTATATCTATTTAATGAAACATAAGTCCTAAACATTTGAAAAGTTCAAAGAATTTCAGAGTGAAGTTGAAAATCATCGTAAAAGAAAATTAAGTTTCTACGATCTAATCGTGGAGGCGTAATATTTGAGTTAAGTTTGGTCTACATTTGAAACAATGCGAATAGTTTCCAACTCATGCCACCCGAACACCACAATGTAATGGTGTGTCCGAACGTCCGAATCGCACTTTACTAGATATGGTGCGATCTATGATGTCTCTCAGATTTACCGCTATCGCTTTTGGGTTATGCTCTTGAGACGGCTGCATTCACACCAATAGAACACCGCAAAACCGCTGAGACGACACCTTATGAACTATGGTTTAGCAAGAAACCAAAGTTGTCGCTTTCTAAAGTTTGGGGATGCGATGCTTATGTGGAAAAGCTTCAACCCGATAAGCTCGAACCCAAATCGGAGAAATGTGTCTTCATAGGATACCCAAAGGAAACAAGTTACACCTTCTATCACGATCGAAGGCAAGACATTTGTTGTTAAGAATGGATCCTTTCTAGAGAAGGAGTTTCTTAAAGAAGTGAGTGGGAGGAAAGTAGAACTTGATGAGGTAATCGATTTTCCCTTATTTGAAAGTAGTTTATCCAAAAACTGGTTTCAGACATCTACACCAAATAGTGAGGAAGTTGATGATGTTGATCATGAAACGCCGATCAAGTTACTACGTAACCTCGAGATCAACCAGAGTAAGATCCGCACTGGAGTGGTACGTAATCCTGCTCGAAGTCATGCTACTAGATCATGATGAACCCACGAACTATGAAGAAGCGATGGTGAGCCCAGATTCCGCAAAATGGCTTGAGGCCATGAAATCTGAGATGGGATCCATGTATGAAAACAAAGTGTGGACTTTGGTCGACTTTCCCGAGGGTCGGCAAGCAATAGAAAACAAGTGGATCTTCAAGAAGAAGACCGACGCGACGGTAATGTTATCGTTTATAAGCTCGATTTGTCGCAGGGTTTTCGACAAGTTCAAGGGATTGACTACGGGAGACCTTCTCACCAGAGCGATGCTTAAGTCCGTCTCAATCATGTTAGCAATTGCCGATTTTATGATTATGAAATTTGGCAAATGGATGTAAAGACCGATTCCAATGGATTTCGGAAGAAGAGTTGTATATGATGCAACCGTAAGGTTTTATCGATCCAAAGGAGCTAACAAAGTGTGCAAGCTCCAGCGATCCATTTATGGACTGTGCAAGCATCTCGAGTTGAATAAACGCTTTGATAGTGTGATCAAAGATTTGGGTTTATAGCACTTTTGGAGAAGCCTCAGATTTACAAGAAAGTGAGTGGAGCTCAGAGCATTTCGATATTATATGTAGATGACATATTACTAATCGGAAATGATATAGAATTTCTGATAGCATAAAGGGATACTTGAATAAGAGTTTTTCAATGAAGGACCTCGTGAAGTTGCTACATATTGGGCATCAAAATCTATAGAGATAGATCAAGACGCTTAATTGACTTTCACAAAGCACATACTTGACAAGATTTTGAAGAAGTTCAAATGGATCAAGCAAAGAAAGGGTTCTTGCTCTGTTACAAGGTGTGAAATTGAGTAAGACTCAATGCCCCACCACCGCAGAAGATAGAGAGAAAATGAAAGATGTTCCTATGCTTCACCATAGGCTCTATCATGTATGCAATGTCAGGTACTGACTGATGTGTGCCTTGCTATAAGCTTAGCAGGAGGTACCAAAGTAATCCAGAGTGGATCATCGACATGGGTCAAGAACATCCTAAAATACCGAAAAGGACTAAGGATATGTTTCTCAGATATGGAGGTGACAAAGAGCTCATCGTAATGGTTACGAGATGCAAGTTTTGACACCGATCCCGACGATTCTAAATCGCAACCCGGATACGATTTACACTAAACGGAGGAGCTGCCTGGTGCAGTTCTAGAGAAAGCGCGAAGGGATCTACATGTGAAGCGGAGTACATAGCAGCTTCGAAGCAGCTAATGAAGGAGTCTCGATGAAGGAGTTCATATCCCATCTAGGTGTCATACCTAGTGCATCGGGTCCAATGAAAATATTTTGTGACAATATCGAGCAATTGCTTTAGCAAAGGAATCCAGATTTCACAAGAGAACCAAACACATCAAGAGACGCTCAATTCCATCAGTGACTTGGTCCAAGTGGGAGACATAGAGATTTGTAAGATACATACGGATCCAATGTAGCGCATCTGCTGACTCAAGCCTCTTCCACGAGCAAAACATGATCAACACCAAGACTCCATGGGTGTCGAATCATTACTATGTAATCTAGATTATTGACTTAGTGCAAGTGGGAGACTCAAGGAAATATGCCCTAGAAGCAATAATAAAGTTATTATTTATTTCTTATTTCATGATAAATGTTTATTATTCATGCTAGAATTGTATTAACCGAAACATAATACATGTGTGAATACATAGACAAACAGAGTGTCACTAGTATGCCTCTATTAGACTAGCTTGTTAATCAAAGATGGTTAAGTTTCCTAACCATAGACAAAGGAGTTGTCATTTGATTAACAAGGTCACATCATTAGTTGAATGATCTGATTGACATGACCCATTCCATTAGCTTAGCAACCGATCGCTTAGTATGTTGCTATTGCTTTTATCCATGACTTATACATGTTCCTATAACTATGAGATTATGCAACTCCTGCTCACCGGAGGAACACTTTGGTACTACCAAACGCCACAACGAATCGGGTGATTATAAAGGAGTACTACAGTGTCTCCAAAGGTAGATGTTGGGTTGGCGATTTGAGATTAGGTTTTGTCATCCGATTGCCTGAGAGGTATCTCTGCCCTCTCGGTAATACACATCACTTAAGCCTTGCAAGCATTACAACTAATGAGTTAGCTGTGAGATGATGTATTACGGAACGAGTAAAGAGATTTGCGTAACGAGATTGAACTAGGTATTGATACCGACGATCAATCTCGCAAGTAACATACCGATGACAAAGGAACAACGATGTTGTTATGCGTACCGACCGATAAAGATCTTTGTAGAATATGTAGGAGCCAATATGGGCATCCGTGTCTCGCTATTGGTTATTGACCGAGATGTGTCTCGGTCATGTCTACATTGTTCTCGAACCGTAGGGTCCGCACGCTTAAGGTTTCAAGGACGGTTATATTATGAGTTTGTGTATTTTGATGTACCAAGGAGTTCGAGTCCCTGATGTGATCATGGATATGACGAGGAGTCTCAAATGGTCGAGACATAAAGATTGATATATTGGACGGCTATATTTGGACACCGAAAGGTTCCTAAGTTTCCGGAGAAAACCGAGTGCCGAGGGTTACCGAACCCCGGGAAGTAATGGGCCTTAGTGGGCCAAGAGGGGAGAGAGGGCGCACCAGGAGGTGGCGCGCTTCGTGGGAGTCCGAATAGGACAAGGAGGGGGCGCCCCTTCTCTCCTCTCCCTCTTCCTTCCCTTCCTCCTTCCTAGTCGATCTAGGAAAGGGAGTCCACTCCCACCAGGAGGAGGACTCCCTCCCTTGGCGCGCTCCTAGGCCGGCCGCCTCCCCTGCTCCTTTATATACGAGGCAGGGGCACCCTAGAACACACAAGTTGATCCTGAGATCGCTCTCAGCTGCGGTGCCCCTCCACCATATTCCACCTCGGTCATATCGTAGCGGTGCTTAGGCGAAGCCCCACGCCGGTAGAACATCAAGATCGCCACCACGCCGTCGGTCGACGGAACTCTCTCCCCGAGCTTTGCCGGATCGAGCCCGAGGAGCGCCACCGAGCTGTACGCGTGTCAAGAATCTGAGGCGCCGAGTAACGGCTCGATCGGTTGATCGCGAGGAGAACGACGACTACTTCCTCTACGCCAGATCGCTTCGCTTGGTCTACAAGGGTACATAGACAACACTCTCCCTCTCGCTATGCATCACCATGATCATGCGTAGCGAGGAAAATTTTGAAATTACTACGCTCCCCAACAGCAACTTCTCGTCCGAGGTAAATCTCTCAGCAAAGAAGATCACGCCTTGTCGCAAGTATTTGCTCGGAGCACAAAGAGATTTCTCTCACAACTTTCATAGGATTTGGATTTAGCATCAGAGAATCAAAGCTTCGAACGCTATACCCCTCTTAATAGTACGGTGGTCCTATGACTCAATTAAAGAAGAAGAACTACGAAACAAATGCTACATCGTCATCTCGTCTTAATTCTTCCTCGAGCGCAATCATATGCTTTGAATAGACACTGAACCAATTGCTTGTACTTCAATAATTTTTAGGGGTCACTCTTGTTAGCTTCATCTTCGGTGATAACCTTCGCTGCCGCACAGAGAGATTATCTTCGTCGTTTGTGAAGGAAATATGCCCTAGAGGCAATAATAAAGTTGTTATTTTATATTTCCTTATTCATGATAAAGGTTTATTATTCATGCTAGAATTGTATTGATTGGAAACTTAAATACATGTGTGAATACATAAACAAATACCATGTCCCTAGTATACCTCTACTAGACTAGCTCGTTGATCAAAGATGGTTAAGGTTTCCTAACCAAATACATGTGTTGTCATTTGATAATGGGATCACATCATTAGGAGAATGATGTGATGGACAAGACCCAATCGTTAGCTTAGCATATTGATCGTTCAGTTTATTTCTATTGCTTTCTTCATGTCAAATACATATTCCTCCGACTATGAGATTATGCAACTCCCGGATACCATAGGAATGCCTTGTGTGCTATCAAACATCATAACGTAATTGGGTGATAATAAAGATGCTCTATAGGTATCTCCGAAGGTGTTTGTTGAGTTGGCATAGATCGAGATTAGGATTTGTCACTTCGGGTATCGGAGAGGTATCTCTAGGACCTCTCGGTAATACACATCATAAGAAGCCTTGCAAGCAAATGACTAATAAGTTAGTTACGAGATGATGCATTACGGAACGAGTAAAGAGACTTGCTGGTAACGAGATTGAACTAGGTATGGAGATACCGACGATCGAATCTCGGGCAAGTAACATACCAATGGACAAAGGGAATTACGTATGTTGTCATAAGGTCCGACCGATAAAGATCTTCATAGAATATGTAGGAGCCAATATGGGCATCCAGGTTCCGCTATTGGTTATTGACCGGAGAGGTGTCTCGGTCATGTCTACGTAGTTTTCGAACCCATAGGGTCCGCATGCTTAACATTCGTTGACGATATAGTATTATATGAGTTATGTATGTTGGTAACCGAATGTTGTCCAGAGTCCCGGATATGATGAAGGACATGACAAGGAGCTCCGGAATAGTTTGGAGGTGAAGTTTGATATATGGGATAATAGTGTTTGATCTCTGGAAGGGGTTCCGGATGTATCCCGAAATGTTTGGGTATGAGAACACTTTATTTGGGCCAAAGGGGAAAGCCCACGAGGCTTTTGGAAAGTGCAAAAGGGAGTTTTGCGGAGACCAGAGGCCGATGCCGTGGACTCGCGCCTCGGGTCCGACGCCGAACCCCGCATCCGCCCTCAAGTCCGTAAGGATTCTTGCCTTCGGTAAAACCGACTTTGAGGAGGCTTTTACTCCAAGTTTCACCCCAAGGCTCAACATATAAATAGAGGGCAGGCCAAGACTCAAGAAACATCAAGAATCACCAAGCCGGTGCCGCAACCCCGTCCCTCTAGTTTATCCTCCGTCATAGTTTCCGCAGTTAGGCGGCCTCATGGAGATTGTTCTTCACGGACATCGCCAACATGTTGTCGCGGTTGCTAGAACTCATCTACTACTTGGCC